>JAAGWP010000189.1:0-42418 GCA_013266165.1 Fusarium graminum
TTGGTGGTTGGGCGTGGTCCGGGGGGGGCGGGATCAAGACAATTTTTCAGGGCCCCGGGGGCCGGCAGGGAAGTGAAAGAAGGGAAGGAATGGGGCCAATGACACTGGGACCAACAAGAAGCTGCAGTTTGAATGAGAAAGAAAAGTCGACGTCAGGGTCAAGCTTTGGCGAAAGCAGAGACACAGGGAGAGACAGACAGTTACAGGGAGGGATCCACAATCGTAAAGAATTGTGCTTTCTTCTTGGTTTTTTACGAGTGCCAGCCGGGGGAAAAGCGGGAGTTGATGGCTTCCATCAACAGAAGTACAAGGTACGTACTACCTTTTTTTTTTTTTAGACCTTCACACATCAGAAGGACATCCAAGCCCCCAGTCTCTCAGATACATGCACCCTGGTCGGCGTGGCAAGGGTCCTTTCGGGAAATCTGGGGCCTTTCAACGGGGCCTTTTAGAGGCAGTGGATCACAGAGAGGTCTCATGAGGTAGCGGTACGAGAATCACAGGTGGGTGTAGGCACTCAGCAGGCGAGGACCAGTACCGCTACTTGCAGGCGGGGACATCCAGGGCGTCGAGGGGCACGCTCAGACTCCTGATGAGGTGGCGCCCAACCCGCTGAAGCCGTGTGTTGGAAACCCTAGACTTAGCAGGCGAGAGGCGAGAGGGGCCGCTGGGTTGACGCCGCTCGCGTTGGTTAGGTGCTTGGAGTTAGGCGGCGGGGCAGTCTCGTAATGGAACAGCTAACAGATACATAGCCCAGCTTAGCGACAGACATCAAGACAGAAAACACCCGACACGACCGCCATTATCACCACAAAGACTCGGCGAGATTTGTACTGAAGCAGGGGACTTTGCACGGCAAGCGAGACGCAATACGGTAAAGACGGGGAGATATGGCAATTGCGGGTAAGTGCAGCAAAAGAATCACAATTCATTACGTCCCTGTGATATGATATGATAAATGGACGGGCCGGATGAATGAATCGCATCAAAGTCAACTCAAATCGGTGGTGGTCATCGACCTCTGGGGACAGGGCAGAGAAACGACCAAGCTGACTCGTCTGTGCGGAGGGGTACTTCAAAAGGTCGAGATAGAAACGGAACTTGGAAAAGCTCATTGGAGGTTTGTTTGATATCATGTGGAAGTAGAATGAAATGCACAATGGCATGGAAATGATGCAAATGCAGGGAGAAACGCTAGGCACGATTCATGACGGGAGGCAGCCAGGTTCCCTCCAGACTAATTACTCGCTTTAACGTAGCATATCTGTGCTCGTAATGCTAGCTTACACTAACAACATATCTCAACAACTTGATAACGCAGATATACGGACTACTCCGTAGCATTAAAGGAAGACCTACTACTACCTGACTACGTAGTAGTAGATTCAGGCAGGCCCTCTCATTCCTATGCCATTACCTTATGGAACCTAACCCTGTCGATGACTGCTTGGCAAGCTGTGTCCAAGCCAGAAGCTGAGGAGTCTTGGCAGTCTAGAAATCAATAACGCTGGAGTAACTCTGTAGGGAGTAGCGGATGCTATTTTGGCCGCTTTCTGAAGAAAATCGGTATGGAACAATAAGCACGTATCCGTACGGCAAGTGTCTTTTGTGTCACGAGCTCAATATGATATTCGTTTCGTCAAGGATTTGGAGATGCCGACCAGAAAAGTAGATTGGCAATTGAGTACTGATACTTGGCATTAATTAAAGCTAAAGAAATTTGGGCCCTCAGGATCTTCCCTCCACAGGGAACCATCGATGATCGTCAATATAGCTCCGACTCACATTGGCGATGGTATTGGCTTGGATTCGATTTGAAGCCAGTGCTTGCAGTTCGCGTCTCATTTCATCCTCACTTCATCTTGACCAATGCATCACGTCGACTTCGCTCGCGTCTTCAGTGTCCACTCTCTGAGATTGGCCAATTTCTTCCTTCAATCGAGAGGGTGTGTAAGGCTCAAGTCGACCACGAGTTGATGAGCTTGCCGTTCCTCCAACTCGAGATTTTGGTATGCCACGGGAACACTTCCTCGGTGCTCAACTCCCAATCCAGTGTGGGATCTTCTGTAATAGCTCGCCACGTTTGCAGCCACAGTCTGTGTCGATAACCAGTCAAACTCTGGAAGGCTCCCATTTGACAAGATCGAGTCAAACGCCTTTTCCGTGTGCACGGAGTCGCTACGTAGGATTTCATTTGGCGTTCATTCCAAATCCAATCTGGTATATCAACAAGCGAATGCTACTGGCACATGTCAGAGACTATCGATCATCACAACTGTTGTTCTGTTGGATTTCATCTCTTATAATCGGTCTCGTGCCTCTCTACCCGCCGCACAATTAATTAACTAGACGCTGGGCTGCGCTGGACGCTAGTCATACACAGGGTAGGGGAAGTCGTTTCGCCCTGTCCGAGCATCTCGTTCGTCGCCATGCGATCGAGGCTGTCAGCCCCTTGCTGTTATGTAGGTAAAGAGCTGTCTCACAACCGCCCGCAACAGGATCTTTAGACTCTCCTTTCCTCCCTCCAAGTCACTGTCGGAGTGTCCTTGTGGGCATAGAAAAAAAGAAATTCTTGCTAAACTAGTGCAGTAGCTGGGAATTAATTCACTGCATAGAGGAAGTTGCAGAGGCTCGATTGGCAAACGATCCAAAGTATCCTGTACCTGGATCATCTTGCCAAGCTTCCCTCGTTCGTTTGCCAGATACCGGTACCTTTGTGTCCGTACCTCACATTAAGACCCACGCAACTTGCTTCCGTCCCTGCGTGTTTCTTCGTATTATCCTCACAGGTACGAAGTCTCTCTAGAATCCCGACTCTTGGGTTCTCGTTACCATCTAGGCCTTCGTATCCATTACTTACCGAGCGGGATGATTAGAGACTGCTGACTCAACGTGCTTTTTTTGCGATAACCATTCCTTGTCCAGACCTGTCGATCGTTGCATTTCTGTAAATCACTGGGTGCTAAATGAGGACATCAGGTTACTCATTTGGAGATATTGCCTGACCAGTTGGCAGGGTATGAGATAATACAGCTACCGTATTACAATCCCTGACGGAGAGAAATAGGTCAAACTGTACAGAACCATCCTAGGCCATCCAAGTAGCACGATCCTGGGCTTCCATCAGGAACATGGCATGCATGTGCAGGGTATCTCCGAATCAAGTTTTCGTCTGCTCTCAGCGTCGATCCCACCTTAACGTGGAAATGAGCGTCATAACCGCATAGAGTTCAGGTTCAAAGATGTTCCAAAATCTTCAAGCATTTGGCCGTTCAATCGCAATTCGGGATTTCCCCCAAGCCATCAATAGAACAGGGTACTGTACTTCCTTCAGCTTCACTCCAGGCCCAGGGTCGGAGGCAGAGTGCATCTTGGACGTCACACAATCGACTTGTCATACATGGCCGTGAGTGGTCGGTCGTCTTTGGTTGGTGGCTGGCGAGTTTTGGTTTGTCCAATCTATCACGGAACCTGCCTTGCTCTAGCACTCCCGCCGCGCGACCGTTGGAACGTGGAGCTCGGACCTTCGCGTTGCGAATCAGGGACCAGACGATTTGCTTTTGACTTCCCGATACACCAATCCTGAATCGCGTGGCGTTTATCCTCTCTACCTCTACAGCCTGTGACATCTGCACATTGTTAACATAAACACAAGTTGGATAAAATCTGAATGACATAACCCTACTGTAATCTCTAATCTCGCAACGCCAACGCCAACGCCTAAAAATTGATCATGCAGTGAGCAACGGGATCCTTGTCTCAATGGTGGCGACTCTTAAACACTCCCGGGCACCCACCACGGAAACAAAGGGCGGGCGGTCCATCCCTCCATAACCTTAGCAAATACTTTACGCTGGGGTTCCTTGTCCAAGAAGGTTTCCCGCAAGGAACAGTGCATGTCAAGTCATGCAGGAGAAGGACGTCTGAAAGGCTGACTTCTTTGCTCGCCGTCAATTCCTGAAAGTTGTTTGCGTTGCACCACTTAATGTATGTCGCTTCCCGTTGCCTATTCAATAGCTTTCTTGACAACTTCCGAACCAGCTGCTATTCGTAGCAGCAACTCGCTGGCAATGGGGTCTTTCTTTGCATCTGCAACCCGGCAATCACCCTTCGGCGGAAGCGAGGAGAAAGAAAAGAAAAAGAAAATAGGGTTTACTCCTTTGTTGTAAGAGTCAATCGGGTCAAAGCCGCGAACGTTTCAATGCCCCTGAGGCTGCGTTTCATTGGGATGCATTGGACGTAGGGACCAGGTCTGCAGCCAATCGATCTTCGACGTTTCAATAGCGCACGGAGTTATCGAGTCTTTGCTTTGGGGACCGGACCATCAGATCTGGCTGCCCCTGGCCAAGCCAGACAGAGCAACAGGATGACGGATCGTTCCAAGGGTAGGAAAACGATGAAATGGTCCGAGTTGGCTTAGGCCTCGCCGGCGGACCGCCACGTGGATGCAATAAGCAGCAGCTATGAGTCTTTATTGAGTACAACTACGAATTACGTGGGACAAAGAGTGCTGAGAAACAGGCTGCTAGATAGCAATCGCACTTGGTTCCCAAGTTCACCAACTGTAGGCAAAGTTGCTGTGAGCTGGCTTAGTTGGGTGACTAACCAACTATTCACAAGATGCCGCAGGGAAAAGATGTCACGGCAACTTGCTTCTCTGTGTTTTTACTTCTGTGGCAATACCATAGCCACGCGAGATGAGTGTTTTTCATAGGTTGGGAAAACACAAGATGAGTTGACGGCTGCAAGTGGGACGACGCAGTGCATGATAGTCAAGGATTACCAATGGATTCTCGCCAATAACATGTTGGACAAACATCGTGACTATCTTTAGTGATACATCGTTCTGCTGAATGCGCAAGGTTCCAACTCGCCAAGTTAGTTACTTGCAGAACATATCAGCCAGTGTCAATATCAGGTCACTAAAGAAACGTTTGAAACTGATCAGACTTTACAGTGGCTTGGCCATGGACAATTGTAGGATATGCAAGTCTAGAAAGCAGTCGCTGTTAGGACGTCTCTTAGATGTATAAGTCTGATGGCTGCAGAATTTCGAAATGCTATCTGTAACACAGCAAACCTACTCAAACCCAAAGCAATGACATAATTGAGGAAAGACATTTCAGGATATATATTGTGTACTCCGTAGAAGCTTATCTATCTGAAGCCACTTGTTTGAGACCTGCTGCTGCTTGAAACAGCACTGACACACTTCGTTGGGCTTCCATTTCCATCACGTGATACTTTCATGGATGTTTCCACGGCAACAGTCCCTGGATGTTTATCGTTTTCAGTAACCGCGATAAACTAACCCGAAGTGCAACCAGAGAAGAGAGCTTGACATAACCACATCCTACGATATTCGCAACCATGGCGTACAATCCGCGAATGAGCATTATTCCAACCTCGCAGCAGCAATCGCGAACTCGAAAGAAGGAGGAAGAGGCCGATGCCTTTATGCGCCTCCCTGACCGCGAAATCGTGGGCTGTATCACCGACATCGGAATCAACTTTACTGTCGCAGATCTTCAAAAGCCAAATGCCGCCCATGTCCAAGCAATTTTCGAATGGTTCGCCGAACTCCTCCTCAATGCGACGCGAGAGACTGTTGAGCCGGCCATGCGTGCCGCCGCCGAGGATATTGTTGGAGAATACTCAGATGTTATCCCTCCGGACACTCGCAACCTGATGGGCTTCTACGTGTCGCTCCGCAGACTGTTGTTTGAGTGCGGAATCACCGATTTCAGCTTCAACGACTTGTACAAACCGACATACGACCGCCTCGTCAAAATATTCAGCTATTTGATCAATTTTGTTCGGTTTCGAGAGTCTCAGACTGCTGTTATCGACCAGTACTACAACAAGGCTGAATCTACAAAAACTCGTATCGAAACTCTTTATGGGGAGAATCAGGAGAACGAGGGTCGATTGGAGGATATGAAGCACAACCGCAAAGCGATGGAGGCGCAAGTACGAGAAAAGACAATGAGAAATGAAGAGCTTAAGAAGAGACTGCTTGAGCTTCGACGAAATCAGGAAAGAGTCGCCGCACGACTTGAAGAAGCCAAGCAAAAGAAGGGCGAGCTCACTGCTGTGTTGGAACAAAAGACTCACGAAAAAGTCACTCTGAAACAAGAAAGCACAAAGTTAAGACCTTATGTGCTCCAGAGTGCCTCAGACCTTCAGGAGAACCTGGCTGAATTGCGTGAAATTCTCAACAACGACAAGTCGCATATCGACGCTTTGGACCGCAGAGCCCGAGCTCTTCAAACCTCGACAGATTCCTTCTCGGTCGTATCAACCGATGTTGCATCATGCATCAAGATCCTCGACGAGATCGCCTCAGAACTCGCCAAGGAGGAGGAGGAACTGGCACGCAACGCCAAGCAACGTGATGCTCTATCCGAACGTGGTAACAACGCGCGTGAAGTTGAGCGTACTGAGACTATGCTGAAGCGCCAGTTGTCCAAGTGGATGGAGAGGACGGAAAAGCTCCGCGAGCAAAGCAACCACAAGGCTCATGAGGCCAAGGAGAAGATGCACGAGCTTCGGGCAGTCCACAGGCAGCTCACTGAGGAGCATACGGAGAAGGGCAAGGAAATGGAGGTTCGCCGTGTCAGAATTGAACAAACAGAGAAGAAGGTAAGTCATATATCGATGTTCCATAATTGGTGCAATATTGCTAATACACGTGTAGATGCTTGATTTGAAGGAGAACATCGAAAACGAGGTCCACAGCGCTCACGAAGAATACCGCAAGATGGAGGCACATATCAAGCTGTACATTGCCGAGATGGAGCAAGCCATTGCTTAGTTCCGTTCGTGTTGTGTCTGGTGTTTTCTCCTGCTTTATATTACGGCTCACGGTTGTTTGGGATTGATACCACGGGATGGCGTTGTAATGATGATATGTTAATGTTAACGAGGAGGTCACGTCTGCTTTGAGCTTGATAGTAATGATGCGATGCTTCCAATATGAGTACATAGTACATTCCACGGTATGAAACTTTCGAAGTGGCTCATTACATAGTATAACAAGAGTATCTGGATAGATTATCGGCTTTGATCCTGACTCTCAAACTCAAACCATCGGCTCAGGACTTGTTTGATACTGACAGTTCGCCCACTCCATGACCCGTCGTCTCTTTTCATTGCTCCATTTAATAGAGGAACAAGTTCGCCTCCGAGATGTTCCAAGTCTTCGTGTTCACCTATACCTTTTGGCTCAACAATAGCAGCTCTGAAGGTGTTTCGCGACGCGGCATCCACCAAGAGCGCTACCGAGTTTCCAATACCTTGGGCAGACCACTCGCTTACATCGCGATGAAGTGCGAGAAGGCCGTAAATCAGAAGGAGTGGTGCGCAAGTATTCGGCTTGTGATTTGGTGGTGCTGAAACGGACGAATTTTTAGGTGTGAAAACAGCAAGATATGCGCGTAGATGTGTGATGGTGGGAGCGAAAAGGATTCTGATATGGCGAGATATGGCTGTTTGATACAAAGATGCTTTCAGAAGGCCATGGGAAGGCGATGTTGTAGTCGAATTTTCGGTGTCGTCTTCTTGGTGTTGTTCTTCATTGAGGGTGAGATGATGTGTGATGTCTTCAATGAGGAATGTCTGAAACTCTGCTTTAGATGAACCAATTATCAATGTGGTAGGAAATTGGTGATAAGATATGATATACGAGAAAAGCTCCGAGGGAGTTGCTGGTGAGAGAACGATGGGTTGAGATTCCATGGTTGTTGTGTTAAAGATACAGGGTAACCTGTGCTTGGGTGAAGATAATGACGCTGTGGACTCCCTACACCATTCTATTGCGCGTTAATAATCAAGCTGGCTCTTTCGCAGTAAAGACCGTGGTAACAAATATTCATAATCCATCACAGAAGTGTCAACTTTTGGTTCGGTCTAGTACAAGCTGTTGAAAGAATACAACATCTGCTGGACCCCCCACCAATTGTCACGCCCCTCCACCTCCACAGCTCGCGGCAACCATCACTCAACGTCATCTCAAACACCTACACAACCTCTCCCTCGGAAAGCTCTCTCTCTCCTCCCAACGCGGCGTTAGCTCGGAAGCTCACTCGCGCAATGGAGTCAATAGCGAGGATCTCGAGTCTCATGGAGACCGGTATGTCTCTTTACTGACCGCTCTGTCTGTTGCTCGACTAAACTAACTGATTCCTTAGCGAGGGAGCTCACCCTCGATGCAGCCCAGGCGACGCGCGGTGCGCGCACAAGCTCGAGGCCCTTGGACCGGAACCAGATGAGGAAGCTCTTGGATAGTCGGAACGAGCGCGAGGTTCTTGAGGGATTACGGCGTGTTATCGCGGTGCGTAATGCTGTTCTCTTGCCTGTGTAGCTTGGCGCTAATAATGATGAGGCAGATGATGTACCGAAACCACAAGACCTTACCATTCTTCTCATCCGTTGTCAAGAATGTCGCCTCGCCGAACATCGAGATTAAGAAGCTTGTCTATATTTACCTCATCCACCATGCCGAACAGGAGCCCGACCTCGCCTTACTATCGATCAATACTATTCAAAAATCATTATCCGACCAGAACCCCCAAGTCCGAGCTCTCGCCCTCAAGACCATGTCGGGAATTCGAGTCCCAGTCATCAGTCAGATTGTGTCCCTCGCTATCAAGAAAGGCGTTGCCGACATGAGCCCCTACGTGCGGAAAGCCGCCGCCCTCGCGATACCGAAGTGCCATCGATTAGATCCGAGTCAAGCGCCGCAGCTGATCGAATATCTGACAACGCTGTTGGGTGACAAGCAGTATTATGTCGCCGGAGCTGCTGTGTCAGCTTTCTTGGAGATTTGTCCTGACCGGATAGATCTTATACATAAGCATTATCGCGCTCTCATCAAGCAAGTGGTGGATATGGATGAATGGAGCCAGTTGGCTACGCTACGACTAATGATGTACTATGCGCGCAAGTGTTTCCCCCGCAAGACACAGTCACCAGACCAATCTACCGAAAATCCTCAGGACCAGAAAGTGGACGACTTTTACGGTGAATCGCGACAGGGCAATCGAAGTCAGGGATCGTCAGTATTGGACACAGATCTAGCATTACTGTTGAATGGCATCAGACCTCTCTTACAGAGCCGGAACGCTGGTGTCGTCGTCGCAGTTACTCGATGCTATGTTGACATTGGAACACCGGAGTATGTAAAGCAGGCCATTGGCCCGTTGATCGCCTTGCTTCGTGGAGCTCAGGATATACAAGAGACCGCTCTCTTTAACATTGTTGCTGTGTGTCTTATCCGCCCTGCAGACTTTGTCAAATATGCGAGCCACTTCCTGGTTCGAGCCACGGATCCTGCTCCTGTCTGGGAATTGAAGCTGGAAATTTTGACAATTATCTTCCCCCACAGCCCGTCCCATGTCAAAAGCCTCATCCTGAAGGAGCTTGAGCATTTCTCACAGGGTACGAACAAAGCGTTGGTTCGTGAGGCGGTGCGTGCTATTGGGCGCTGCGCCCAAACTGATATTACTACGGCTCCTCGTTGCTTGAAGCTGCTATTGGGCCAGATCACTAGTCTGGACGGTACTCTTGCCGCCGAGTCGTTGACCGTTATTCGTCACTTGATACAACAGGATGTTCAGGGACATGTCGGAACGGTTGTTCGGCTGGCCAAGAACCTCGACTCAGCAACAGATCCCCAGGCGCGCGCCACGATCGTGTGGTTGGTCGGCGAATTCTCTGGCTTGAATGGAGAGGATAACATTGCGGCAGACGTCCTGCGCATCTTGCTCAAGGAGTTTACTCATGAATCGCCAGTTGCTAAGCAACAAATTCTGCTCCTCGCAGCCAAGGTATATCTTCACCATCTCAACCGCAAGAGCGCAGCGGAAAAGGAGCAAGAAGCGGAGGAGGACTCGCCAATGGAGGCTGACACGCATCCAATCGTGAGACTGTGGGAGTATGCTCTACTCCTTGTCAGATACGACACGTCTTTCGACCTTCGAGATCGTGCGAGAATGTATCGAGCTGTTCTTGCGGTTCCTCAACTCGCGACATTAATGCTACTCGCCGAGAAGCCTGCGCCACAGGCTCCTAGTCCATCTGAATCCCGAAAGGGTTTCTTACTGGGCTCTTCTACCCTTGTACTTGCCGGTGGCGGTGGTATTCATGGACTTCGGGGATACGAACCCCTGCCTGATTGGGTCGAGGAAGGACAGCAACCTGACCGCCGACTGCGAGAGCCTGAAGGCAGTCAGAGTTCTCGATATGATGTGGAGAGAAGCACGCTGCCAGCAAGTGAAAGACTTGACGAAGCGGCAAAGACAGTTATGCCAGGTAGGACAATTGCAAACGGTACAGGGGAAGCAGTAGGCGCCAAGACCCTGGATGATTGGCTTGGAGAAGAAGAGAAAGAAAGCGAAGAGACAGAAGAAGAGTCAGAAGAAGAATCGTCATCGGAAGACGATGACGAGGATGATGAAGAAGAAGATGAGGACGACGAGGACGACGAGGACGACGACGAAGATGAGGAGGAAACGGATAGCGATGATGATGATGGGGAAGCCGATAGACTGGTGAAATCCTAATATTGATAGAAAGCATTATATAAGAAACGCTCAATCTAGACTCATTTGAGTCTACAAAATCTTCTCTAGTGTTGTCTGTCCCAAGTGTCAAACGCCCTACGCCCAGTCGAAATGGGAGCAATCCCAAAGACAGTGCCTATATCCACCCTAATCTATCCATATTTGTTCTAAGCAGATGAGTTTTCCACCTTTCTCTCGCTGGAAGACTCGGCAGGAGTGTCAGCCCCGACCGTCTTCTTTCGTCGCATGTTCTCGGCCATCTGAGGGAAGAACAGGCCAGGATGGAAGGCAGTCAAGAGAAAGCCCGTGATCAGAACAAGGGAGCTATCGAGTACGAGGAAACTGGGCTCATCCTGCATGATGTGATTACCCCAACCACCAGCCATTTCGGCAATTCTGTGCTGTCGTGTCAGCATGTAAGAAACACAAGCGTAATAAAGATGGACTAACCGGTAGATGCAACGAGTGAGAATGGCAAAGTAAGCGCCCGTGACGGCAAAGCCAAATAATCGGAATTTCTTATTCTGCCACACGCGCAATGACTCAGGGGCAACCTCTGGGCTGTGGATGTACTTCTTCACGCGCAGATAGTAATCTGTGCCCATGACACCAAAGGCGAGAAGGACAATAACCTGCAGGACGACACCGGCGACAATAGTCCTGTTGCCGTTCTGGGCGAGCTTAGGCTGGTTGCGCTTGGCTGCTGCTGCGACACCACCACCGATGGCCTGGATGATGAGGCATGACAAGTCGGCGGGCAGGAAGATGCGTGGATACCAGCGAGGGTGCACTCGTGAGAGGGTAGGGTTGAGAGCGAGAGCGACGTGCTTGAGGGTGAGATAGATGGCGGCGCAAATGAAGGTCGGGGCGATGATGATGCAGCATATTTGGGTCTGGAAGGCTGACGAGTTCCACGGGTTTGGGTCCATCTGGATGCGACCAATGTAGCCTGGAATGTGTTAGTATTGTAAGCTCCTTTTCTCGTACTTCTGACGATGCGATGCTGTAATTAGGCTGGTCAACATACCAACAGTCTCAAGGAGCAAACCCGCCCCAAGAGTCGCAGCATACGTCCATGTCCGCTTCCAAACGCCGACTCCGACAGCAGAAAGGAACAGCAGCCCAAAAGCAATGGTGAAGAAGAAGCTGGATCCTTTGTTAGGAACGTAGCCCAAGACTGTGGCCTCGACAGGACAGAGGGCGGATATATCGGTGCAGTCGTCGAAACTCGCCGGACGACGGGCGAATAGTTCGTTCATGATGAGTGCAGTTGAACTAATGTCAAGAGGGAAGATTTACAAGAAGAACAAACAAGTAAGTAGTTATTAATAGTCGTCGAGATTCGCCTCTTGGGCTGATAATGTATGACCGTTTCAAGACCCGCTTGGACTTGGAAGTGGCCCCTGTGTCTTGACACAAGACGCTAATTTATCTCTAGGGGAATGAAGAGAAGATGAGAAGAAGGAGAGAAAGGAAATAGAAGGGGAATTCACAAAAAGAAGGCGTAAAGATAGGCCGACTGCCAACACCCAGACCAATCTGGATACTACCCAACCCATCATTCCGGTAAACTCTTGTATTTTGCTGACTCGATTACTCCGGGTTTTGCGGACCTACAGCCGGAGTTCGGGGCCTCTAATGGCTGCCGTAGCTACCTTGGACGAATTGCACAGAATACCCAGAGAAAACGAGAAGAATAATGAACTGCTACTGGTTGGTTTTGAACCCCGTTGGTTAAATTGAAGTGAGCTAGTTCTGACACGAATGCCAAGACCCCCCCGGCTCAGTAGATTCCCGGACGTAGATCGGTTTTCCAATGCTTATTCCTCGCTTTTCTCGCACTTCTCGCACTTCTCGCACTTCTCGCACTTCTCGCACTTCTCGCACTTCTCGCGTTGCTTCGGGTATTTCGCTTTGCTTAGCGGCCGAACCCTGGTGATGTGGGAATCATTGCGTCGGGATCAAAACAGGATATATTTTGGTGTTCTTGAGAAGGACACCTACGGATATGAGATGGATATTACAGCCTTCGTCTAGTCAAATTTAAGCATTAATGTATCTTGTCAAAGTGCATGAATTGGACTGACAGGTCTTATCTCTTTCAACAGCACCCGTCACTCTCCCCACTTGACCCCACGTACAAGTCGTCAAAGCTCACCTTGACATTTGTATCTGTTTGCTATCTGGGTGACTTCCATTCTGGTGCGGAGACCACTTGAATTAAGTATCATTGATATAACCTCATCTAGCTGGCCTGATCATATGGTACACTACAGCCCACGACTGTGCCACTTGAGGAAATTTTGACTAGCCGTTTCTTACTAGATTATGGTATTGTAAGGTAAACCATTTTTTATCTAGGCATTAACTGTATAGTCGACATCATCTCCACGTATTATCAGTCAGTCGTTGGCAAATATGGGACATCCTTTCCTCTCTCTATCTTCAGCCATTGAAGAGAGAGTACATACGTAGCTGCAGGTATGCCGTCACTCAAGAGTCAAGACCCCGCAACTGGCCATCAATCATCGTCAAACTCAAACATTACAGTAATTCAAGAGAATATGGAGGGCTACAATATCCCAAACAGACCTGTCGCCAGTAAAGACTCAGTCGTGGCTGGTGATCAATGGCGCTTCACGGTAATCAATGACATCGTTCTCCGTTACGAATGGGCTGAAGACGGCGTCTTCGAGGACCGTCCTTCAGCCTTTGCCCTCAACCGAGAATTCCCTACTCCAAAATTCACAGTCTCTGATACACCTGGTCAACTCGAGATCAGAGCTGAGTCTTATCTGGTCACCTACAACAAGAAGCGCTTCGACCACTACGGTTTCGTCGTCAGCTTCACCAACAAAAACACCCTCTGGGGTGCTGATTGGCGATATGGAGAGACGCATGAGAATCTGGGAGGCACAGCAAGAACCCTCGATGAAGTCAATGGACGATGCAAGCTTGAGCCTGGCATTCTTTCCAGGGCTGGGTACTCGATTCTCGACGACAGCAAATCCATGCTTTTCGACTCTTCTGGATTCGCGGCGCCTAGACGACCTGGTGATCGCATCGACGGCTATCTCTTCTCGTACGGCTATGACTACAAGGCCGCGATGAAGTCTTTCTTTGCCATCTCCGGCAACCAGCCGCGTCTCCCGCGATGGGCGCTGGGCAATTGGTGGAGTCGCTACTATCCCTACACCGACGAAGAGTACTTGAAGCTTATGGACAAGTTCGAGGACGAAAAGGTTCCGTTGTCGGTGGCTGTTATTGATATGGACTGGCACCAAGTTCACGGTGATCACATCCCTCACGCTGGTTGGACGGGCTACACTTGGAACAAGGACCTCTTCAAAGACCCCAGAGCTTTCACCAAGGCTTTGCATGACAAGAAACTCAAGATAACTCTGAACGATCATCCCCACGCCGGCGTTCATCACCACGAGGATCAATATGAGGATGTGGCAAAGGATCTGGGGCACGACACTTCGGACAAGGCGCCGATTCTCTTTAATCCAGCCGATCCAAAGTTCATGCATTCGTACCTAAACACGCTTCATCGCAGTCTCGAAGACGATGGGTGCGACTTTTGGTGGATTGACTGGCAGCAAGGCCCGTATAGTCGTGTACGAGGCTTAGACCCCCTGTGGCTTCTCAACCACTACCATTTCCTGGACCACGAGAAGCAGAAGGGTCACGGAAAGGCCATTATCTTTTCCCGCTTTGGAGGCCCAGGAAGCCATCGCTATCCCGTCGGTTTCTCGGGTGATACCGTCATGACATGGGAATCACTTGAGTTCCAGCCCGAGTTCACAGCCACGGCATCCAACATTGGCTGTGGATGGTGGAGTCACGATATCGGTGGCCATATGAAAGGTTATCGAGACGATGAGCTTGCTACTCGCTGGGTGCAATATGGTGTCTTTTCGCCCATCATGCGACTCCACTCGCAGAATGGCTTGTTCACTTCCAAGGAGCCTTGGCTTTACCGCCCTGAATTTACACAAGTGATGAACAAGTTCCTGCAGTTTCGCCATCGTCTTATTCCTTACCTCTACACGATGAACTGCCGCTCCTCATCGGATGGAGAGCCCCTCGTGCAACCTCTGTACTGGAAGTATCCTGAGAGAGATGAAGCATATGAGAAGCCGAACCAGTACTACTTCGGATCAGAGCTTATGGTTGCCCCCATCGTGAAGCCTCGCGACAAGCGAACCAACCATGGGGCCGTCGATGTTTGGGTGCCCCCAGGACGTCACATTGACATTTTCACTGGTACTGTCTACGACGGTGATCATGATATCAGGATGTATCGAAGTATCGAGAGCATGCCCGTACTCGCACACGAGGGATCTATCATCACCCTTGATGGAAATTCTACTCCTGGTAATGGAGGTGAAAGTCCGAAGCAGTTGGAAATTCTGGTGGCGATTGGGAAAGACGGTGAAATCACCATGGAAGAGGAACCCGACAGCGTCAAGAAAGAAGACGAGGGCCCGAACTACTCTCTCTCTTACGTTCAATCGGAAGGCTTATTAAGCCTTGAACTCAAGGGCAAACCCTGTACTATTAAGTTCCTCTCTCTGGTGAAGAGCGAAGTGGGCTTCCAGAGTGGGGAGGATACTGGAGGCGCAGCGGTTTTTGGCATCAACACATCCATTGAAAACTATCCGGATGTGCCTGGCCTGGTAGTGAGCATCCCCGGAGGTTTCAACCATATAGATATCCTCCTCGGTAGCGACCCTAAGCTGGGCGTACTTGACCCCTTGCCGCGAATCCAGGATCTCATCTTGGATTACCAGATGGACATGTCGAAGAAGGTAAAGCTGTGGGAAGTCACAAAGGCGCCTGTACCTATGGCAGTAAAGATTGGACAGTTGATGGCTCTGGGCTTGGATGGGGAGTTGCTGGGACCTATCATGGAATTGCTCATGGCTGATAGCCGATACCAAACGCCTTCCAAGTGATAGCTGAGGTTGATGAATGATGCTGGCAGATGTGGTCAAGTTTAATAAGCTGCATATACTTATTTGTTTGCTTAGAATTCCTGTTTCTTGATAGAAGGGACATAAGATGGAGATAGAACATCCTGGTATACGACGTAAATCAGAGAGGGTAATCTGATGTGGTTGATAGGGTGTTGACATCGGACTGCTCTAATCACTCCTAGATTTTAACTAGATTCAACCTTGTTTAGCAAGACCATATTTATGATAGGTAGATTATGTGATCTCAAATACCTCGTGTTTAGTAATGCATCTGCAGCTGAAGCTTAAAAGTACAATTAAGCTCTGATAGTGCACCTCAGTGAGGTTATGGAATACCATATAAAGAACATCGCATACTTGTGTCGTGATAGTAGTCAAGCAATTAAATGCACTTAATAGAGGATGATACAAATCTCATGACAAGTACTTCGTACCTATTAGCGAACCCGTATTATCGCTTGTCTTTGCCAGCATTAAAGTGCATTTCAGCAAATGGCAGAGACTCTGGTGGCAAGTGGGGCAAACTTCACCGAAACATCGTCACCTTCTGACCTGACCCGACCATGACAAGAAGAGTCAGAAACGCAAATCCCTGCGATGGATGCGCCTTGAGACGCGTCAAGTGCGAGGAAGGAAAACCATGCCATGAATGTCGCGTTAGAGGCATCGAGTGCACCGCTTTGAGAACCAGGAAGAAGCGAGGGCCCAAGAATGGAGTGAGAAGCAGTACAAAAGAAAGAGTCGAGAAATTCCAACAGAGCATCAAGGACAAACAGCCGGAAACAATCCAAACTGAAGTTCCAGCAGAGCCCGAGTCTTCTAGCCTTTTATCTCGGCCGCCGTATCGCATACCGCTTCATGAATATCAACGCTTCCTCGAGGTCTCCAAAGGACCAGTGTCGTCCGTCTGGATGGTTGTCAATCCCGACGACATTTTGGCTAAAATAACTGAAAACCCCCACGATTATGAGTCTCATGCTCTAGCAGCTTCGTTATGCGCAGCTACTATAGCTCAGCTTCGACTCCCAGAACACACTGCGCCGCGAAATACCACGTCGTCGCTTCAGTTCGCTATAGAGTGTCTCCAACTAAGGGAACTCTATGATTATTGTGAGAGCTACAGTCTTGCGTCTGCGTTGATACCCTTCTTTCTCCATGTTTACCACTCCAACGGAAATAAGCTACGCACCGCTGGCATATATCTGAGAGAATCGGTTACACAGGTCCAGCTTATGCAGCTTGGAGATCCAGAAACCTATGCCGATCTCAGCAAGCAGGAGCAGTCTCTCCGTCTTCACATATACTGGCTTGTTCTTATCACCGAGAGGTAGAATATCTATTTTGAAACATTGATGACCTTGTTACTGACACCCTATAGAACATACTCCGCGCAACATGGCTTACAAGCAGTTCTTCAAGTCATTGACTACTTCCCTGACGCACAAGACTACATGGCAGATACACGTCGGATGCAAGCATTCGTATCCCTGACAAGACTATTTGCCTATCTGGAGAGCAACCTGACAACAATATCCTCTAACCAACAACCTCTAGAAAGGCAAAAGCTCGTTTCTTACCAAGCAGCGTTGTGTCTCGATTCACACGATCACGCTGCTCGTGAAGCCCAAAGGGTTGATCTTTTCGTCACTCGCCAATGGATCCGACTTATACTGTGGGAATATACGGCACGCCACTTTGCCATGTCTTGTTACCCAGACGACGAGGCCTTTTCACTCTTTCTCCCTGTCAAAATCGGCCACAAGATGCTTTCGCTTTTTTCAATGGTGACGAACGCGGCTATAAAGACACACGGATATGGCATAGTAAGTAGCAGCGACTGTGTTAAGTATGAAGTGGATTTAACACAGAATACATAGGAACTCAAAGTATTTCGATTGGCTGATGCAATGCTTGATATCGTTGCATGCTCTCCCGTTTCAGCTCATGGCAACGGTATGCTTATTGGAGCAGGAGATATTTTGAATTCGTTACAGCATGTTTTGCATTCTGTCGGAGGGCCTGGGTCTGGGTTTCTACACAAGATACAAGCCCGCATGTCACAACTCGAATTGAATACTAGGTCATGGCCGTACCTTGCTATACCGGACGCAGAGGGTGTAGTGGAGGAGATAGAGAACGATAACGACTGAGGATTATGCTCTGCTTGGTGGTTTATAGCGTTATGATCTGTGTTCGGGTTGACAGTTTGATAGAAGCGTTATGGGTAGCCGGTTAGCGTCTGGTTGGTAATAAGATATGTGGGTGTACTTTGAGAATCCTAGATCATAGATATCTCTTGAGAACATAGTCTCTCGAATATCAGAAAGCAATATTAATGCATGCTAATGTAGTATAATGGGTCGCTTGATTCCAAAAGTGATTCTGACCTACAGCCTGTTAAGTTGAAGTGAACAGCTACAGGTAAGCGTTCTTCACTCTGGAATCGAAAAACGTTCCTTCAAGACAGAGAAAAAACGAAAACGATGTATGCGTTTACTCATATCCAATTAGCGACCAAACTTGCATCAAATTAGCCTTTCCCCTGTGGCTTAGTTGGCTAAAGCGTCCGACTGTTATACATAGACAATCGGGAGATCGGAAGTTCGAGCCTTCCCGGGGGAGTTATCTTTTGCCATTTGCAACCAATAGATAACGTATGGTGTTTTCTTTTTGATGGCGTGATGATCTAGAGGACACTGATGCTACTTATAAAATTGAAGTGCAATCGATGTAGTTTCCAATTTGCTACTCAGTGATATCGAGTAACAAGTTATCGTGTCATATTCATTTGTAAATGATCTTGATATTCCAAGTAGCAACACTGTAGCTATTTCATAGGAGTTAGCTGACCAGTGATAGGATAATTTAGTGATTTCTCAATGTGTAGAGAAGTATAAGCTTTATTTAATATGCAACGTTGAAAGTTTCGAAGTCAGTTCATCTAATTCCGAGCATGCTAATCTTTGCGGAATTCTCACGTATCATGATCCTTTACTTCATGCTCGTCGCTTGATTCTCCACCTATATACTACTTCTGAATCATCCAAGTTGTGTTGTGTACAATAGCTTCATTCTCGGTCTCTTTCCGTTCTCCATCGACAAGAGCAAGTTTCTATTGAGTATGGCTGCAGTAGCCAGTCTCTGACCTACTAGCCCTTCTCTACCTCATATCGATGTTGAACTGAATTACCAAATCCTTATCATGAACAATACATAGGCAGTGTTGAATATATGGCGTAACCTCCTCGGCTAGTGTCGTCAACGCCTACTTCACAAATCCGTCCTCACGCAACTGAGCGATCTTGGCATCAGATATCGCAGGTTTACCAGCAGACTTCAGCTGTTTCTGCTGCTCTCTTATAGAGATGCTGCTTACTCCCTCTTTGAGACCGTAGTATGTTCCGTCAGGAGGTTCGATGAACGCGCTATACACTACGTCCTCGCAATCGACTGGCTCCAGCTCTGTTCCGGTAACGTCGAGTCCTTCAGGAAGGCCTTTGACTTTGGCAGCCTTTTCCTGATCTCCGCTCCTCATTACTTTCAAATGAGCAGCGGCCTACTAGGGTTCATGGACACGGTCGCCCGAGATCTGGGGCTCGGTGTTTTCGTCACCTGTCGTTGACAAAGACGCGTTGATACTGAACGTGATTGCACTGCTGAAGATGCCGTTGTGCGTGGAGTGGAAGTTGACGTTTAGGTTGATAAGTGAGGACGAAGTTTAAATAGGTATGTTGGCAAGAGAAGAGAGACATGCGACTACGGCGCAGCACTGGAAACGACTATTGATGATCTGACTTGACAAACTGGTCTACAAATCTACGCCGCCGACCCGTGTCGACTTGGCCTTCCGTATTATATAAAAGAACAAGCTCGGCTCATGGTAGGAGTCCAAGAATGATGGGCCGAAGACCAAAAGCGTTTGGACAATAAGGAAGCAGGGACAATAACACCCTTGCGCTCTCATGTTTCTTATTCGAGGCAGATCGAGACCTTTTTATCGAGTATGACAGACCCCGACGGATTATTCTGTGAACAGTTAGAAGCATGCAGCTCTAACATCTTGTCCGACACCGTGCCTCAGGAGCGACAGTCGGATCTAAGCCTAAAACAATGTCTACGTGCCGCTGTAGATATTAAGACATTATACAGTAGCCCAGATAGACGTGGTGCTTATGTGAACACTTACACAATCAGGGCCAAGATATGATATTACAAGGGACGTTGCTCTTCCCGAGGCCCACCAAAACAGGCACAACCGCCAAGTCTAACTGATTCTGTCGATTTGTAGCGCTGCAGGGCTGTAAGTGGTGACTGCGCCTTACAGCAGCAACATGCGAGGCAAAGCAGGCTCAGGATAGTAAAGGCATTTTCGTAAATTTATAAGAGTGGAATATATAAGTGTTCAGATTTCCATGCAGGAGTGTATGTCACTGGAATCTGATGTCTCGCACCCATTGTCAAAGGCATTGCTTTTCCCACTACCAGAACTCACACTACACGACCATGGCGAATCCAACAAAAGACAACCTTTATGGATACAATGCCAACCAGATCCTCCCAATTATTGCAGCGGTGATAATTGGTATATCATTAGTCGGGCACATGATCCAGAATAGGTGAATAATAATGCCAATGCGTCTTCCACCCATGTCATCATACTGACTGCGAGCAGTCGGTACAAGTTCTGGAGAGTGACATTCTTCATGTTCTACGCCAGTATCTTCTTCTTCCTCGGATGGGTCATGAGAGCAGTCTCTGTACGAAGCCCAGATAGTCTGCCTCTGTATATGATCTCGATCATCTTCATCTATCTCGCCCCTCCGATCTACTCGGCTGCGGAGTACAATACTCTTGGGCGCTTGATGCATTACCTACCGATGCATTCCATCATTAACCCAAATCGTGTTGTGTATATATTTGTCTTTTTAGGATCACTTGTCGAGATCCTTACTGCCATTGGTGCTTCCTGGATTGCAGCAGGGAATGGCAGGCAAGATCAGGATCGTCTCAGTTCAGGTGCAACATTCATGGCTATCGCTGTCGTTCTCCAAAGTGTGATCGAAGTCGGATTCATGACCATGGTCGGCATCCTCCATCACCGCTGTTCAAAGGCCAACATGCTACCTTCAAACGTGAGAACGCTGTTCATCATGCTCTACGGGACATCGCTCCTCATCCTCATCCGCTGCATCTTCCGTGCCGTTGAGACTTTTGAGCTACGGGACATTCTCGCAAGCGGCCAAGACAACAGAAGCGCACTCATGAGGCATGAATGGCCGTTTTACGTGCTAGAAGCTGTCCCCGTGGCGCTGTATACCTACTGGCTCAACATCATCCACCCAGGACGATATCTCCCGCACGACCAGCGTCAGTACCTCGACTTTGATGGCAAGACGGAGCGCATGGGACCAGGATGGATTCACAAGCGCCACTGGGTGCAGTTCATAGCAGATCCGTTCGATTTTATCGGAATGTTGACAATGAAGAAGAGAGATGTGTTTTATCTGCGGCCGAGTGAGTGGCCCGAAATGGAAAATTGCTTTGCTCAGGGCAGGGGTTCAAATGCCAAGCCGGCCAAATACACAGCGATAACCAAACACGAGTCGAGCGGGAATTGTGTCTGATGTAATGGCCGAGGATGGGGCTCGGGGGATGATCATATGAAAGCTCGTGTTTGATAGGTGTTTCTGTTTATTTTCAGACATCTTATATAAAGGATACGTGAAATGTCATGATTTTACCAGAGTTATGGTTGAGACACTACAAACTGCCCGGCAGACTCTAATGAACACTTCCTTATGGTGTTGAATCAACAGATATATAGACCCCTAAGCACGAGATAGATATGCAGAATTAAACTTGCCATTAAGCTTACCTTTATCGCATTAACCCGTCTCTTGGCTGTAAATCTGGAGGAATAGGTAATAAGCCGCGAAAAAAAAGGATCGTGTAAGTGGGGCTTGTTGGGACGATCAGTGACCTCATTGCCCAATGCGGCCCCATAATGATCCCTGCAATGACGTTACTTGGCGAGCTTTGATAAAATCTTGGCCAGGTCTCGTCCCGACAACAACAGACGTCATCCCTAATCACTGCTGCTATCGGCGCTGTAAATGATGAATTTTTAGTGGTTGCCCTCTGTTGTGCCCCTGGCGATGTCACTACCGTCGGCCTGTTGTGGTCCTCAACTCCGTACCGTTCGTTGCATTCACTAAAAGCAGTGCACGTCAGTCCCGTCTCATCAGGATCAGGCTACATTATTGTGTCCCGAACCGTATCTCATCTTTCTTTTTAAATACCGTTGTCACAATTTAAACTTTGCCACTTAGACGGACCCTTTCCTACACCCGATCTGATCTCTTAGAGTTGTCCAGTCTAGTTTAGCTTAGTCTCTAGACTGCCCTTCTCTCGAGGCAATCCATTTCTCTTCCCTCTCCTCCCTTTCACTCCATTCGCTATCAATCATCACAACCAAATACCAAACAAACATCAGCTCGTCACTTTGCAGTCATGCCTGAAGTGCGAAGGGGCAGTCTCGCGCCCCCAGTCGATTCCCCCCTATCATCAGAACCCGTCATTACTCGACCGGCGCAATCTCATCAATCTTCCACCGATCGCGTGCGGTTCAATATCCCTGAAGAAGAACCAACATCGCCAACGTCGGCACGAGAACCTCTCGAGTCAGCCTTTGCAGAACTACCGCGTCAAACATCTGATGGCCCGAGACGGACCTCTGAACTCCCTAGACGGAGTTCAGACCAGCGACGGAGTTTGTCCTATGCTCAACGTCCTCAAGCTGAAGCATACTACGATTCTCGAGCAGCTACTCAAAAAGAATACCGACGACGAGCTACGACTCTCCTAGAATACTACGATGAAAACCCCCAGCTTCTGCCGCAGCTTCCGTTTACTTGGCACCATGGCTGGAAGCGCTGGAGACTTTTCATTTTCGCGTTCTTGGTCTTTGTCGACGCTTCCGCCGTTCCGATTGCCCTTTACTACGGTATGAAGTACGCGGGTGATGTGGAAGGCTATATCATTTTTGCCGTTGTAACAACAATCTGGGGTGGTCCCACGTATCTCGAATTCGGTATCCGCACGATCCGATTGATGAAGGTGGATAGGTTCTACCGTCCCCTGGGAACGAATCATCGATGGTGTTTTGACATGCTGACGTACTCGTCTTCTTTAACTATCTTTGTTGTTACTGCTCTATTCATCATTGGTAGTGCTCCTCACAGTGTTTGGCTGAGAGTTCTGTGCATGCCTGCCCCTGCAATTCTATACTGCTATGGCGGCACTCTTTTCTTTATCACCCTCTACCATGAGATGAACTGGCCGGCACCTTTCCGAATCAGCTCAACTGCCAAGGGAGAAAAGGTATGTATTGACAAGAATATCAGTTATTGTTTTTGTGCTAATTATATCCTAGGTTTTACCAGGCGTTTACTACTTCATTGAAGATGTTATCGCGGTCAATGCCCTCGGTGGCCGACCCTACCGCGAAGCTTTGGCAGCTCGTTACAAGGCTAGCCCTCGCTTCCGGGAAATGATTCACAAGCAATCCTGGTTCTGGGCCATCCCCGCACTAGTACTTGCCGTTCCTCTCACTGTTATCTGCGTTATTCCCCAAGTACCAGCTACCGGTGCCTACGGTGTAGCGTGGGCTGTTCCCTTTTTGTGGACAGCTCTCTGGGGTGTTATCACTATCAAGTGGTGCAAGAAAGACATGAAGCGAGAGAGGGAAGAATGGGAACTTGGTATTGACCCTGAGATTAAGAGAAAGGGATCGTCCATTGAGACAGCATAGAGGGCGTGATGAAGTTTGGATACCTTAAAAGCGAGCATGATGGCACATACCACATTTAGCCTTGGGCGTTTGGGCAAGGATATTTCTAATGGTCAGAATGAGTGTAGCATCAGGCATATCTTGGGCCATTATTCTGTTGCGTATACCTGTGCATTACGATTGATAGCATATGAAAATGAAGTAAACTGCTACAGTATCAGAGTCCACTTTCTGGAGCTTGACCTTTGCAGTTCCGGACCCTAGAGTTTGTAGGTAGCACCACTGAAAAGACGAGAGTGTGTCATCGCTACCATCATACCATGTCAATGTCATCAGCACCAACAACATAGCCCCGGTCTTGGCATCATCCGTGTTGATCGGCAAGGAAGTTTCGGGGTGAATGAAATGTCCGTATCAAAATATCTTCATGTGAGCATCTCGTGGGTTTAGCTTCCGATGAAGCCGAAGTGTTGCGTCTGTGCGATGCCGAAAGGACTTAGTAACCAGGAATGATGTCCATGATGAGATCAATTCCTTGAAGGCTGTTAAGATGGCCTTGAGGCTTTGTGATGCCGTTAGTACTGCCAGGCAGTAGTTTCACCTGCTTGACACTAACATGCGCAATGGGTATATCTCAACGCTGTCTCGTGTTCCAATGATACCGTACCCATCATGATTCAACTTTATACCCTGTTACACACACTTCTCCCCAGTGATTCTGACAAACTCTCCCTCCATATCTTTCCAGACCTTATCGACAATACCTTCCTGTCGGTACCCCTCCAACAGCTTAACGACTTCCTCCGATGCACTCTCTCCATCCCAATCAACGCTATAAACACCACTTCCCTTCATCCCATCCGCACCAACCGCAACCTCCGCATCCTTGATACCATTACCGCCCTGACCCTGCTTATCGAGGTATCTCCCACTGAAACACAACCACGCATGTCTCTCGCCACACTCCTCCTTGGGAAGCCACTGTCGCATAACAGTCATCTTGATCTTGAATAAGTACTTCATAGCCAACATCATAGCACCGTCTCCACTACGGATGAGATCCGTATCGACAGCACCGGGGAAGTTGTGTATGAAGGACACCTCCGGAGCTTGTCGGGCGAGTGCTTCCAGCGAGAGCGTCAGGGCTGAGCATATGTGACCGCGCGAATGGTGGATGCTGGTGAAGGGAATGTTGCGCCCTGCGATATCGTCCACGAAGAGCTTGCCTTCTTTTGTGCCCGCCATGACACTTATTACACGACGCAGCGATGGTGCTGTCTTGAGAAGAGGGAGCAGGTTGACTGTTAAACGAGCGCGGGAGTAGAGGGCGAGGCCGGTAACCATAGGGAGACCTTCGGCGGTATCTAGACGTGTAAGTATGGATTAGTCCCTGGTTGACGTAGAGAACTTACCAACACCAATCTTGAGTGTCCCCTGGCTGAGAAACAGGACATTCAGAACTGTTTCCTTGCTTTTTATATCTCGACAAACCTCGTCTACATTCTTCAACAAGCTCATATCCTTCTTGATAAAGACATAGTTTCCTCCCGCATTCAATGCCTTCAACTCCTTCTGCAATCGATCGCCAGCCTCTTGAGAACGACCTATGTAGTAGATCCTCGGCCTAACGGTGTATTTGGCAAATGCCTTGAGGGCTGTTTCGCCGATACCTGCTGTAGCACCTGCAAAGACGGCTACAAGGCCAGCAGGGAGCTCTGAGGCGGCGGAAGCGTTGGTTTGTTGGACGGCGGAGAGGAGAACCATGATCAACAAGGTGTAGTGAATGATACCCCCAAAACTGTTGTTGCCAAGGAATGAGGGCTCTCTTATACTTGAAGTGGCTTCTATTATTTATCTACAGAGGAGGTAAACCAACCTGCGCTCACTTACAAGCGTCCAATAGCCTCATGACCAAAATACGAAAAACGGTTAGCGCTGAACCCGGTAGTGGACTGACGAAAGCGAGTGCGAAAATGTAGCGATTGAAATACTGCTTGAGATCTTGAAATATTATTTAACTGTCGTATGACGTCCTTGACTCTCATCGAACAATTTGCAGTAATCACTTTTCAATACACATCCCTCAGGTTTATTAAAGCATGCCGTACACCTTCGGAGGTTCGTGTTCAAAGGCCGAATGTATTCAGGCATGTAAATTAATTATGCAAAAATACTCATGTGCTGTCTCGGAGGCTGCAGCCCACTGCTCACATCAACACAGACGCTATTCCTATTATGAACCCCTAATGTATCAAGATATTGCATCAGAAGACAACACAAATGAAACAACAAAGGAGAAGAAACGAACGCCGTATCCCCAAGTCCAACTCAAACCAGGTCTTTCCTTACCTTCTCCAAGCATCTCAGATGCCATGTTGTTTGTTGCTAAGCCGTTGGTACAAAAGAAGTTGATATATAATACGGTGACAAAGGAAAATGTGTTTTGGGTCGGATATGTCCTTGTTTGGTCTTGTATCGTCTCGTCGTTGATCGGCCAACTCAATAGGCCGCATCATGCATTATGAATACCGCTCATGAAAAGTTACAACCCCCCCAAGATCAAGATATGATGTCGTGACCCCTTTTTACAACAGCCCCTCATCTACGTAGTTTCCTCCTCATACAAATGCTTCCACCTCATAGACTAACGGCTCATTGCTCGGAGCGAGGAGGCTCGGCTTGCCATCCGTTGATGTATGCCATCAACCCCATACCAAATAGCACAACACCAATCACCGAGGCATAAGGTAGTGCGGCTTGAAGACGTTGGTCTTGCCCTCGCACAACACCCTTCTGGTTTGATGGTGTAATAGTATTGGCCCGAGACAAGGTTGGTTTGTCTGACGCATCGTCGTTGATAGCAGGCTCGACTGCCTCGTCAGTGTCAGGGGAGCTTTTAGAAACCCCTGAGTTGTCGACAACTCCGTTAGCTTGTGATTCTCGCTTCCTTGATCTCGATCGAGCCCTCGACTCTGCTGCCTCTCGAAGAGCTTCCTCAGCACGGAGCTGAACCACCATCTCAGCCAAAGTCTTTCTGTCAGCATCACGTTCTGTCTCAGCAGTTTCGCATCGCTGCTTCCACTCTTGCATCTGCTCCTTCATCTCCCGCATCTGACTCTCCATCAAGTCGATTCGTGACTGGAGATCAGCGGCTGTCTCTTGTGCCGTATCGATGGCAGGGGTTGTCTCATCAGTGCTCTCAAGTTCAGAAGCTGCAGGAACGGTTTCCTCCTCTGAAACTTCAGGCTCTCTATCAGAGGTTTCCATCTCTCCGGGCACAGCTGATCCGTTCATGTGCGTAGTTGCTGACTCTTCTAATCGCTTGGCCAACTCTTCGGCTTCCTCTCTTGCAATTCTTTCCTTTTGCAACATTTCTTCGAGCTCGCGCATGCGCGCGGTCTGTGAGTCAATATCTCGCTTAGCGTTGTTGAGAGCCTCGGTAAGCTGGACAATCTGGCTGAGATTATCAGGACGGACTGGCGAATTAGGCGGGCCTGACTTGGGTCGCTCAGTAGGGCCGCGCTTAAGTGAAGGTACATCTGGCTTCTCGGGAAGAGGTTGTTGTGGGGGTGGAGCAGGGGGGTCAGAGAACCGGGCTTTAGGATCAGCGCGGAATGGTGTTCCCATCCCGTTAACCATGGGCTGGGGTTTGGGTTGCTCGAGGCCATCGGACTTCTCGAGGTCCTTGAGGTCGTCCTTGGATAATAAAGTATGGACAAATTGGTTAGTACGGCCTAGATCTTGCGCCTGAAGACGGGCGTTACGCATTTCGTTCTGAAGAGTCAGTATACCGATCACTATAAAATTAGGGAGAGACATACCGCAAGTCGTTTTAAGATTTGATCTGTAGCAACAGGAGTAAGAAAGAAGGGTCGCTGTTGTGGCATGCCGTTGGCTTGCATGTTCATAGGTCCAACACCGTTCGGCATCATTCGGCCATTGCTAGCCATGGAGGCATTGCTGTTTGTACGGCCACGCAACTGCATAGGCCCAGAAGGCATCATCATCGCACCGTTGGCTGGGTCTAGGTCGCCAAAGTTCATGTCCATGACGTTACTTGAAGCGCTCATAAACCCAGCATGTTCAACTTTGGCAGCCACTTTGTGATGAACCACCGTTTTCTGATCCTCGCTCACAATGTCGATACCAAGTTCGAGATGATCAGAAGTCTGTAGTTCATGAGGTTCAGATTCACGATTTTCTTGTGACAGGCGAGTGCCATTCACAAAGGTTCCGTTTGAAGACTTGACATCGCGAATGTAAATCTTGCCATTGCGTTCCGCATATATCTCAGCGTGCTGCCTTGACAGCACTTTACTGTCAAAGAAACCGTTGGTTGGGGTTGGGATGGTCTTTTGGTTTGTTTGTCGACCTATACGAAGACTTTCGGGTGCAAAAGGTACTGCGATTGTTTTTCGTTCAAAGGTGCCGTTAAGAGATAGTAGGTATAGAACCGGCTGGCCAGGAGGGACTTGCTCCGCTGCCATGGGACGCATCATGCCTTGAGACGTCATTTGACCCTGACCAGGGCCGGTCTGTACAGAGCCATGGGCTGCCATCATGCCTTGGGCTCTGCTTTGCGGGAGTCGAGACATGTCTTGTTGTTGGAAATCCCCTTTCCCTGGGGGCCAAGGGGTTTTCGGTTGAGGTCGTTTCCGAGTTGCACCGTTTGCCGACCATTGGCTCAGATCTGTAGTCGAAGACAACGGGGTGCCATTGGCGTGTGAGCCGTTTGAGGCGACCGTAGTAGCGGAGGAATTCGAAGATGTTGACGAAACAGACGAGGATGAGTTGGATCGACTGAGCGCCTTGCGCGGCGCGAACATGCCGATGCCGCCTCGGCCTTCTTCTGAATTCATTTGATGATTCCCGTTAATCATGCCCCATGCTGGTCTTGAGTTGGGAAAATTCGGTGGATTTGCGACTGCAGTCATGAGGATTGTAGATACTCAGCACGTTATGGTCGATGAAACGCACGGTCGGGGAAATAATGATGCCGGATATGGGAGAGGGACGTGTGCGGGCTCGCGCTCCTTGAAGGCTGATGTCACTCCACCCAGCAAGTTGGAGGCTCAGGGGTCGTATAGGAACCGGTTTGAAGGTAAAAAGTGACAGACTTGATGAAATGCGCTCGAATTCTCAATGCTTGAGTGTGGCTTGACGTTTGCTGGTGGACAAGAAAATCGTGAGCTCGTGGCTGGGAACAGGTTTTGGTTATGGAGATTGACGATCGGCGATGACCCCGTCGGACTGGGGACAGATAGTCAAGAGGCGAGTCGGGCCAGCGACAGCCAGGAGGGTGCTTAACTCACCAAGCACGAGGTTATCGCGATGTCGGAAATAATATTCAGGTCGCGGGAGACGATGGTCAAGAGGCTAGAGACCGTAATCAAGTTGAAGAGAGATTGCCGTAACAGTGACAGTATGGGGGAGGTCTCGCTAAGCGCTGCTTGGCTTGTTGGCGTGTTCAAATTTGGAGCCCCCGGTCGGCACCTCTCAGCTCAGGCACACGGAGTACAGAGTACAGTGGAGCACACGCCCAAAGAGTCTGGCATGTGCTCACTGCTCGCATAACCCCCAGCACCACGGGGACAAAGTTGTAGATGTCCGAGACTGTCTTGTAAGTGACGAGAAGCGCATGAAAAAAAATACGAATAGTCAAATGCTTCTTGCAAGTCGGAGCCGTGCTGTGGAGACTGACCTTGACCCACGAAGGGGACCACGTGACGATTGCATCACAGTACAGCCATGTCTCTCGTTTCGACACGCACTGTACCAAAGCCCGATCCGAGCTTTTCAATTCCGCACCGACTTTTCCCCGAAACGCCTAACCCGCTTAGCTGTTGAGCCAATGACAGCAAGCTTCAACAGGTCATAGGATTTGAGGAAAGTCGTCGCAAGAGAACCTCATCAGCAATTCTTTGCTTCGCGCCGCATTGTTTCGACCATATTCACCGATCATAACCGCTATTTCATTGTCAACTTTCCTCACTTGGGCTTCGAATACTGACCAAACCTGCCCACAATGCCTCCTGTCGCTCCTATGAATGTTGGCCAGCATGGCCCCTCCACCACGGATAAGCGTACGCTGATATCATTGTCATTGAACTGAACATTTGGCTGACAAGATTGGCAGTCAAAATGGGTGCCATGATGGGCGGAAGTATGACTTACTCCTCTTGAGTTTTTGAATTTATGTTAGAACATCTCTAACATATCATAGCTGTCGGCGTCATCATGGGCTTCGTCTTCGGTACATCTTCTCCGAACTGTCTTGTCGATTTCACAACTAATGCTTATTAGGAACCGTCAACATCTTCCGATATGGAGCCGGCCCCAACGGCATCATGAGGACCCTCGGCCAGTATATGGCTGGATCCGGAGCTACTTTTGGGTATTCTTGACTCTTACCCAATGGCTTACATCAGTGCTAACACAAATGATAGTTTCTTCATGTCCATTGGTAGTGTTATTCGATCCGACGCCGACCCTAAACTGCACGACATGTACATGCGAGCTCAACGTCGACCTATAATGTTGATGGCAAACCCTGCGTGGAGGAAGTCATGAGACCAACAAGAAATGATGCGAGACGAGAGCAATACCCAGTCGACTTCGATGTTCAACCTGTACAGCCTGGCATCTGATAGCCGCAATCTGTAAAATACATATCAAAAACTGTTCCGAAATGGACCCATCTTGTGCCAAGCAATCAGACCCACAATCAATTTATTGTAGCAGTCCATTCAGTGGCTGCTTGCTGTCTGACGATGCGAGGACCTTTGGCAGCATGTCAGATCACTGCAGACTACTGCATCTTACAGGTGAATGCACCAAACAATTACACAACAATCATGTACACAATACGAACAAACTGTGGCGTTTAATATAATGCTTCAACCGTCGACGTTGCATTGTCAAATGATCGACACACCATACCGTATCGTGACATGGGCGACCCAGCATGTTGACCTACCCCACGGCTGCCGATACGAGGTCATAGCAACAACGCAGCAACCATTGAGTAGGAGGTTTTTGGTGGGTTAAGCTTTCCACAAGCTAACTTTGTTCGCCATTACCATCATGATGGCGTTCAATAGCCTGTATCCTCAATCCTTTTGTTTTTTGCATATGGATCTAGCAGTCAATTCCGCTTGCACAACTTTGACTATGGTTCAGTGCTATTGGCTCCAGTTTTGTGGTCTGACGGAAATGCCTTACATGAGGACAGCTGAGGGCCGACGCCACGTTAAATAGCTTATGCATATTGAACAATATCGTGCAGCATCGGAAAACTTTCTTAGGAGTGATTGCATTGTTACATCGAGTCAGATTTTGATGTATTCGGACAATGGCATTGCTTGCCTTTGATGTTAACAATATGCTGACTGAGCTGAAGCATTTTAGCGAGCATTTTATGACCTCTCTTCGCTACCAGACACTGGGGATGAAATAAAGCCGTGAGAATCGCTTACACCGATATCCGTCGATCTCCAGCCCCTTCCATTCTCGTAATTCCTCTTAAGCCTCAAATTTTGATCGGTTGATCATAACTGGCGTCTTTATAGTTCCTCTTACCAAATAAGGAACACGCCGTCTTACACGCCGTTGGATGGTCAAAACCTTGGTGCCAACATCTTCATTGTTGAGCTGCGTCATACTACCACCAATGATCAATCAAGGTGATCCACCAGACTTGAGATTGTGATTGAGTTTACCTAACGGTGCAGCTCATATCTCGGTCAGAATTGGCTGAGAACGCTGTCACTTCATGGGATCCTCCAATATCTGATATATTTCTGAGTGTGTTGGCGCTAGCTTATCATGTTATGCACCCATCACTGTGAGCAGGCATCAATTTTTTTCGTATTTAGTTCTTGCAGCTTCGAGATCATTCAGTTTACGCCCGTCCTTCGTGTTCCTGAGTATGAACGGCTTGCCTTGAATACCCATTTCCTAACTGCCGCCTGGGACGATGGTCTCTCAATATGGGTATATCCCGGGATTAGAAACTTCAAGGGTTTAGCTAGGTAGAACCCGAGGCATCGAATCATACGTGAGATCAAGATGCAGAAGCAAAAGCAAATCTCGTGTCTATTCTCCGCTTGTCTCAGGTTAAGTAACTGAGATAGCGGTGGTCTCCGCCACAACCTATATCCCAGCATTCTCGTCATGATATGAGCCGGTGAAAGCTCAAAATTCTATCTCTGATAAGGTAGTTAGTCTTTACGAGTTGCACTTCAGCTTGCTTACCGCTACCATGGCTTGCAGCTTGTCCTCACACATGAGGCCTCACCATGTGGCTCAATCTTACCATACTTGGCTTCAACACCACCAACATCATATTGTATGCAGGCAAGTTAGTTCGTGCAAGCCGCAGTCCAGGGCTGGCTCGCATGCGACCGCCCACTTATTGTAGAAGAGGCTTAAATTGGCGGCTTTCGGCACATGTCAAATTCTATGCAAGACGCCTCATGCGATGGCTGTCGATGGATTGAACTTACCAGCGGGTCCCTCCTGGAAACTCCTATATAGAACGATGTTGTTTCCTGTAGAGATTGGTCTTTCTCATGACCCAGCTTTCTCAGAGACCCCTTCTTGTTAACATCAACTATCCAGCATGGGAAATACCAATAGCAGCCAGTTCAATCCTGGGGATTTGGGACAAATGTCCCAGCTCGCTACTAATGGGTAAATCAATGTTGCCCAACTTCCTGGCTACACATACTGATCTATAAATAGAGAGTCTTTGTTTGGCACGCTGGAGGCACCGGAACTACCTCATTTCCTTACTGACAACCCTACCCCCAACGGCTACCCTTGGAGTACTCTGAATACTCGAACAAATTATTATCAAGACCACCCAAACACTGGTGTCATTCGAAAATATGACTTCACCATCAGTCGGGGTATGATTGCTCCAGATGGTTATGAACTATCTACAATCCTCGTGAACGGACAGTTTCCTGGCCCTCTCATCGAGGCAAACTGGGGTGACACCGTTCAAGTCACTGTTCAAAATGAGCTGGAAGAAGAAGGAGTTACCTTACACTGGCATGGTATACTCCAAAAGAGTAGTCCATGGGAAGATGGGGTTCCCGGTGTGAATCAGTGCCCTATTCCACCAAAACGCAGCTTCACGTACTCATGGATTGCCGACTTATACGGAACATCGTGGTACCACTCTCACTATTCGGGCCAGGTAGCCGCAGGCTTATACGGACCCCTAGTGATTCACGGACCGGGTCAAACGAACGATTACGATATTGACATTGGCGCGATTTTTCTTGGAGACTGGTATCATGATACTTATTTCAGTCTTGTGGAAAAGATAATGGCGCCCAACGGCGGTGTTGTCTTCTCTGACAGCAACCTCATCAATGGTAAAATGAACTTCAATTGTTCAAATAAGGCACCTGGGGATAAGACACCTTGCAACAGCGATGCTGGTATCTCAAAGTTTCGCTTCAAGCGTGGGAAAACCCACCGTTTGCGCCTCATCAACCCATCGGCAGAGGCGATGCAGCGCTTCTCCATCGATGGTCACACAATGAGGGTAATTGCCAATGACTTCGTTCCCGTCGAACCCTACGACACGAAGGTCGTCACGCTTGGTATTGGCCAGCGAACAGATGTGCTGGTGAAAGCCGACGGCAAACTGGACTCATACTGGATGCGCAGCAACATTTCTACCAAATGCAGTCTATCCCGTGCCCCGAATGCTCTTGCTGCTATCTACTACGACAATGCGAATCAGGAAGAGGCACCTAAATCGCAGGCGTGGGATATTCCTGATCCGGCTACTTGCGCCAACGATGACTTGAGTATCACGAAGCCCTTGATGAAGCTGCCGCTACCTCCGGCTGACAAGACTCTTGAGCTTGACATCGGTTCCTTCAAGAACGAAAGCAATGTGACGCTCTGGACTCTTGGGGGCGTGGCCGCGAGAACAAACTATAACAGTCCAACGCTACTGTTGAGCAAGCTCGGTAATCACTCTTTCGAGCATGAGTGGAACGTGATAAACACCGGCAAGGCGAAGAGCGTGAGAGTTGTGGTGAATAACTTGTCACCCGTCGCGTAAGTAGATTGGTTACTTTTCCCATGTGATACTGCTAACACCATTTTGACTAGACACCCAATGCACTTACACGGCTTCAACATGTATGTCTTACACGAAGGGCCCGGCTCATGGGACGGTACCATCATCAACAAAGACAATCCGCAACGGCGCGACGTGGTTCAAATTCGTGCTAATGGGCACCTTGTGATTCAATTCGACGCCGGAGATAATCCAGGTATGACCCCTGACCCAGCCTTATGAGGATCATACCTTCTGTGGTAACATCATGCTGACACCCCCCCGCAGGTGTATGGCCGTTTCACTGTCACATCGCGTGGCATGTTTCTGCAGGATTACTCACGCAGTTTCTCACCAATCCAGACGAAGTTGAGAAGCTACCCATACCGAACGTGGTCGCAGAGACGTGCCGGCAGTGGGGAGAATGGACCTCTACTAATATCCCAGCGCAGATTGATAGTGGGCTATGAGTATTGTTGTTTGTGTAAAGTCTCATGGTTGCCCAGTACAAGAAGTGTGTCGTTTTCATATATAGGTCACCTAGTAACTCATGACTGACATGTTAATTAAGACATGTTTTATGATTTCCTTATGATGTATTTGTGAGAACATGCGGTAATATAATGAGAAGTTTTTTTTTTTTTTTTGGAGTCTCACAAGTCAGTCCCACTCTGTCGGGGATATCTGACACCAACCCTCTAGAGTCACCTAGTTAATGCTGGTGCTATATGATGATGATAAGGTGATATTATAGCCTGAACTTTGTTCCATTGAAAAGTATATACAGGTGCTTTTCTAGTTTAGCAAATGCGCGTCAGCTCGTATAAGAACACATACTGTAGCAATCCCATAAAACATTCCTTAGACTGGCTACCACGTTGATTTCGGCAAACGCAAGCCATCTATATACCAAATCTTAAAACCGCCGTGCCCAATATAAGAAACTCATCTAGTCGTCTGCCATCACTGTTTGATGGCAATAAAATCGTGGCTCTTGTCTCTAACAACACCTTTTTTGCCATCGCCTGAAATACAACATCTGTTGTATAGCATGCACAAAGCTTTATCTATTTCTCTTCTTCTTTCGAGACTGCCACCTCGGCTCCGTCTTTTGTAAGATCATCTTTCCGCAGCTCTTGTAGCTCCTCCGTGGGTGATTGTGGCTTAGGTAGTTCGGTCTCAGCTGAGGCTTTAGTATCATCCGTCACAGCTGCTGTGTCTGACTTGGCTGCCTCATTTTTCGGCTTCTCTGAAACAACAGGACCGTCTTCATGCTTTGTTGGCCCCTCCTGTGATTGCGTACCTTGTCCTGCGCCTTCTTGTTTGGCATCTGTGTCCTTATCATCGATAACAACTGCTTCGACCTCAGCTGCTAAGCGATCCATCTCGTCCTGCACCTCATCCTTCTTTCTGCCGCTGAGTTGTCTCTCGGCCTCAACGTCACCTACAATTTGTCTCCACAGCTTCTCAAGCTCGTCGCGCCAACCAAGTTTATCAGCAAACTTTCGAATGCCAGCATCGCAGTCGCCCAGCTCGATGACATCGTCAGACCGACTGCCAAGCTGCCCCACCTTCTCCATATTGAAGAGCACACGAGGTTTGCCCTCCTGCGCAAGACCGGGAAGAGCGGCAAATGGGTAGACACTCAGACTGGTACCCACGACCAACACCAAATCCGCCATGGCTACTTGGTGAGTATTGTTGTCGAATGTCTTGGGCAGGGGCTCGCCAAAGAAGACAATATCTGGTTTGACGAGTCCATTGCAACCTTCCTTGTCGCAGTGAGGGACCTTGCCCCCAAAGACGTGCTCCTTTATCTTTTCATCTGGGTAATCTTCCTTGCACTCGATGCAGCGCTGCGTCGCAAAGCTTCCATGCGCCTCGATGATCTTGTCTGAGGGAACTCCGGCTACGCGCTCGAGACAATCGATGTTCTGGGTAAAGAGCATCTGGAGGAGGCCCTTGCGGGCAAGGAGAGCGATGAAGGCATGCGAGACTGTCGGGTGAAACTTTCCGGGGTACAATTCGTTTGCCAGAACGTAAAAGGGCTCGGGGTGTTCACGGAAGTACGTTATATCGAAAACGGCCTCGGCATAGGGTAGATTGAGACGAGCCAGGTTGGCGTAAAGGCCTGTTCCAGGCGATCTAAAGTCGGGGACTGGTACTCCAATTAGATATGAATAGGACCACGGCGTTGATGTTCTACTCACTTCCAGCAGCAGTTGAGATACCAGCACCCGTCAAGACAGCAATTCGCTTGCCACGACCCGACTTGATATACTCTGCGACAGCCTCTAGGCTCCGCTCACTGAGGGTCACAGGCGGGCCAGCATAGCTCATAGAGGACTCCTCTTGACCCATTTTGCGCGAAAGCCAGCGAGGGACACGGGGTCCAGGCTTATTCTTATTTTTGCGTCTTCGACCTATTTTGGCGACGAGAAAAGTAAAAGTAGTGAGCTTTTACTTTGTTGTTGGCGCATGCAGATTGAAGTTGCGAATTGTAGGGTGGGAGTCACTGACGAGGTGGGGGGTCAATCAGATTTACATCATTTTTTACTCTGGCGCTTATCGATAAGGCTGTAAGTGTTTCTTACACAGGCAGCAGAGAATCAAACAGGAGCCTAGAACCAGACCATATTGCTCATACGTCGTCTGCTACGAGTTTAAGATTCTAGGCACATCAGATACAGCACGTCATAATAACATAGCCCCTGGATTAAGCGCATAGAAGTCCCAGATGTGGCTGTTGAGCATCATGATTGGGTCATTTCACGGCCCCCTCGCAAGGCTCAAAGGTATAAACTCGACAAATTGTAAATTCAGACGATACCGCTTTGACGGCAAAAGCCAGTCAAAGGTCTATAAGTGAAAGTGATCACGAGGCAGCTAGACCAGCCTACTCCTAATGGCAAAATTCCAGACCCAGCTCAGTCATGTACATCAACGCCAAGCAATGCCAAATACCCTGACGCCCGATTCCGATTACAGCATATCCCAGATTTGTCCAAATAAACTCAGCCGTGGCGTTCTCGAGCTGCGGCGAACTGCTCCTCCTGTAGGCGAGCAAGCTCGTCCATGGACATGCCACTGTTGGCAAACTTGTCTGCCTTCTTCTCCCGACCCTGGGAATTGTCAGATATCAACAAATATGGAGATGATCAGTGGGGGCGTACCTTTTGAGTTTCCTTGTGCTCTGCTGCTGCCTCAAGAACGGCAGGGACCATGTCGGTGAAGCCTAGTTGCTCAAGAGCTTTGGTGATGTGGTCACAGGCGATTGTCTTCTTTGCCTCCTTCTCTGAGATCTCGTTCGCCTCTGATGAGATAAGGGTGATAAACTCGACGCAACATTCTATGAGGAGATCACGAGCTTCCTTGGCAAAGGCTACGCCTGCTGACGCGGGGAGAATTTCTGATACAATTTTTTGAACAGTAGCTGCAGCGATTTTAGCATAAACTCGATGTAAATGGTTCTGAGTAGCGTACCTTTGGGGAGCGACAGATCGTCGTTGCCTATAAGAAAAGATGGTTAGCTGGAGTTCGTGTAGTTGAAGTGTGAGCAGACCCAGTGTTCCTGCGTCAAACTTCTGCCAGTACTTAGTCGACGCTGGTACAGGCATGGTGTAGTAATAGGAACAGAAAGATATGAGAGGGATGCAGAGTATCGGACGTTGAATGTAATAGTTGAGACGAAAAGGAGAATATGAGAAATTGTTGGATCTTCATGAGTGTGAATAATAAAGTGATGATGGTGTTTTCGAAGAAAAGAATCATGATGAGGAAAATCTCTCTATAAATACAAGAGTTGCAACTGTGATTAAGAGTGTCTTGTCTTGACGACAGTGATGCATTGTCGCAATATCATCACGGATTGAGGACCCAAGACTCAACTTGCGTATAAAGGGACACGGGATGTACGAGGACAAACGAGCAAATGAAAAGTCAGGATCAAAGTCTTACCTCCAAACTCGTGATCAGACATTTTGTTGAAAGAATAGAAGTGAGTGAATAAGAGCGGTGTTGAAGAGTGTTTGTTGAAGAGTGTTTGTTGAAGACGGTGTATGCTGGATGTGTAGATTATCCATATACACCAAGACGACGCGGTGATTAAGTGCTGGTGGCCGGCGGGGTACAGCGCGATGACAAGAGCGCAGCAAACAGAGAAATATCGGTAAAAATATAGCAGGTAAAAGGAGATCGCGCTGTAATACTTGTGTCCCTGTGGGTGCCTGTTTGTTTTTGCCGTGTCGTGAAGAGCAGCGATCTTATATCTCGTCGATGGGCTTCAAAAGCAATCTCAGCGGGCTGAAGGAGATGGACGGATGAGGTGGTTACTCAGGCCCATGAGTGGTGGGGCGGGGCAAGCCTCTTTTGTATCTGGGAGCTCGAGCTCGAGGTGGCTGCTGCTGGATTTTTTGCGCGGCGCTTGCTTTCATTTGCTTAGTGGACCTCCAAGTGGAATGCCAGGAGCCTCAGGTGCTAAGTCCAGCCACGGGGCGCGTCTTTTTAGGGTGCACGGACCAAGCATGCAGGTCTATTTCAGAACTTCAAATTCTTCAAAATTTCCTGTTCCTTCATCAACACATTCATTCCTCTTCTCTCACCACCAACATGTCGGAGCGCTCACGGTGAGCGAAGGCTGTGACAATGGCGGCGCCTATTGCGCCTTGCCAGCTTGCTATATCTCGAGAGCATTCGCTTTGTCTGCTCTCACCCGAGCGCAGCCTCCAACCACTGGGTAAGTTTCTTTGTTCCTCACACATCGCATCGCATGAAGAGAAAAGTTGTCGCCCCAGGCTTAGGAGGTTCGACAAGCCTCCGATGCTGATTGACTTCGTCCTTGCCAAATGGACAGAACTGATCGATCCCGATCATCATTGTTTATATTCGAGACATTCGGCTTGACTAGTCGCTAACTCGTTCAAAGTATAGGATGCTTTGATTCAACTCTCCGACATCATGAACCAACCACCCTGCTTCTATTCTATCGTCTCCCATTTGGAGAATACAAACGGTAGCATGGCACCTGCAACGAAGTGATTGCTTCGTCGTCGCGCGTGGCAACTGAGCACCAGGTAAGAACATACTTTTACTTTTATACTTGCACAATCAAATGCTGTGATGAAGAAACTTACATTCCATGCTAAATCCGAACCTCCATGTGGAGCAAATTAAGAGCTTTTCATCTTTCGACTGACTTGCATTTGTCTTTCTACCTTTTATCTATTTACATGATTGCAAAGACATCAGCTAACATTGCTTGAGATTTCCAGGTTCTCGCGTTCCCATATCCACAAGTTCTGCTATTCTTGGTAAGCCTCGACCTCAGGTGAGTTCCATCTGCATAATCGTTAGTCTTCGATCCCACATGATGTCGTGAAACGTACGAAAAGAATTTTCCACTTAGTTCTTTCAGCGGGTCTGCGACAAACTTGGCCATGACATGCCCTGGTTGTTCAGGCTTGAGCAGGATACCCTGTTCTTTGGCATCAACGAAGGAGTCGTATTGCGCCTTGTTCATTGACTCCTTGCCTCCTGATCTGATTACGCCTTGCATCTCAGTATCAACTCGGCCTGGAGCAATGGCAACGCTTGTGATGTCGGGCTCTTCGATGGCAATGTGAGCTGAGATAGAGTTGTAAACAGCCTTCGCTGAACCGTAGCTAGACCATCCGGCATAGTGCTTTGTTGCTGCTCCTGATGACACCCACAAGATGCAGCCCTTAGATTTGCGAAGCTCTTGCAACGCAGCTTGGGCCTGGTTTTGTCAGCGTAGTTCATGCGAATGTGTCAACAGTATCAAGACTCATTTACCATGGCAATGCCGCTGAAGACGTTGATGTCATAAATCTTCTTCCACTCTTCTGGCGTAGTATCTGCAAACTTCTTGGGCACCAGGAAGCCGTGGTTGACAACAAGACCATCAACCTTACCAAATAAGGACACGGCGAGGTCTACCAGCTTCGTAGGAAGCTATGAAGTTCATCAGCCTTGAAACTCATGATATCATCAACTGGGTCATACTTCAGGCTCGACAATATCTCCAGCAATGAACTGGACTTGATCGGGGTGCGATTTCTTCAACCCTTCCAGAGGCTCGGATGATCGCGCTGTGATAACGACTTTGTGAGATTGGCTCAGAAGGTATTGCGTAATAGCAGCGCCAATGCCCTTACTGGCGCCGGTGACGATGAACACTTTGGAAGCCATTTTCAAGATTTAATGCTGTGTAACTGAAATGTTGAAGTTGCAGGTAAACAGGCACGAGGCACAGCTTTTGAAGCTTCACGCAGAGTGGGGGTTTATTGGAGATCCATGATGGTGGGGTCTTTTCTTGGAGCTTCAAATCAACCTACCCTGGATCGCCCTCTCACGTCATCGGTTACTTTGTTGGTCATCGGCTGAGGGCCCTCGTTGCTTTGTTTCATATACGATACATATAATCTTAATGTTATACTTGACCTCATGGCTTCGACGGTGATTGTTGGAAGTGGCATCATCGGCATCGCAGCGGCTTATTACCTCTCAGAGCACCAACCCGGTTCGAGCATCCACCTCGTTGATTCGTCAAAAGAATTGTTTGCATCAGCGTCAGGATATGCCGGCGGATTCCTCGCGAGGGATTGGTTCCACCCAGACCTTGCGTCTTTAGGAGCTCTTAGCTTCGACGAGCATGAGAAATTGGCAAGGCAGTACAATGGACGTGACAAATGGCTATACGCCAAGTCAGTCACTGTGAATTACGAGCTACCCAGGAAGAAACCCCAGGGACGTGGGGGACAGGATTGGTTACGTGAAGGCACCAGCCGTGCTGATCTGGTGGAAGAGAAGGGGCAAGTTAAAGATAGGAATAGCCCGCCTTGGTTGAGACGTGTCAAGGGCGATGCGCTGAGTTTGGTTGACAACGGCGAAGGAACAGCTGTTCTGTAAGTCACCATGTCTTGCGAGGCCGATGTATCACTTACGTGAGGTATTTTGCTAGTGACCCTTTGAGACTCTGCCAATTTCTTCTTGAAAGATGCCGGGCAGCAGGTGTCAGGATTCATAAGCCCGCTGTCGTTCTAAACGTGGGTGCTGATTGTCACGATGAGTTATCATATGTCCGTATCGGCTACACGGACTGTTCTTCAGAAACGAATATCCCTGCCACACGTGTCCTCGTATGTGCCGGGGCATGGACGCCGAGTGTTTTAGAGTCTATGTTTCCTGGATCGCATATCAACATACCGGTTGTCAGTCTCGCAGGCCATTCGCTAGTTGTGCAAAACCCTGCACCTATAGGCGACACGTTCCATTCGGTATATAGTAACATGGATACGTATTCACCAGAGATTTACGCTCGGCCGAATGGACAGATATGGCTAGGTGGGTTAAATGCATCTATTCGACTACCGCCTTTGGCAACAAGTGCAAAGCCTATAGTGGCCTCACTTGAGAAATTGAAAGATTTAGCAAAGCAGGTTATCGAGACCGACGGAGCCGAGTTGGAGGTTGTGAGGACGGGGCTTTGTTTCCGACCTGTGTCGGAACGAGGAACGCCTTATATCACGCGAATAGAGGATGTAGATCTACGGCAGGGTTACAGGACACGGAAAGGAAGTGATGGTGGTGTCTATGTCGCGACTGGACATGGCCCATGGGGGATTAGCTTGTCACTGGGCACGGGTAAGGTGATGGCAGAGATGATGCAGGGTAGGGAGTTGAGCGCAGATATAAGTGAGTTGGGGTACCAGCCATGAGGAAGAACACTATTAGTCAGATGAACTCGGACATATACCCATTGCAGATTGCGAAACATGGCATATTCTTTATTGAACAAGGCGGTCGCGAAGTTTCTTGATATCTTCACTTCCAGCTCTGCAACATCCACCGACCAAGATCGCAGGCCAGTTTCCTCTCTCTTCTGTAGCCTTGACAACTGTCTCAAGCTGGCTTTCCCAGGATGAACGTCTCTGGTTCTCAGCACCACTGGGTATCTCCCACTTTTGCGTAGTTGTGTTGTAGACCTCTCCATTCGTGCCGTCAGGATACAAGACAAGGGCAGGCCACTGAGTTATCTTGCCCTCGTTGACCAGAGCTGAGACAGCCTGTTCGAAAAGCTGCAACAGCTGGTCAAGCTTGTCGACCTTTGTGCAGTTGATGCCGATGCCCCACGGCACATTTGAGATTTCAGGGTCCAGCATGGCCTTTACAGCGGTCTCGATGGTGTTCCCGTCAGGGAGTAGGAGATCCTTCTCAGGGGAGAGACAGGCTGTCCAGTATGGCAGGTTAGACAGCGCTGGTGTTGCGGCGAGGGCTTTACGCATGGCGATAATTTCATCCACGCGGGGAATAGTCTCAAGCGCAACATAGCCAACACGCTTCTGTATATCAGAAACCTCAGCAAAAATGCTCAAGCGCTCACGATGCCATGCCTCCAGATTCTCCAGAGAGTCATGCTTGTCGTCGTACTTTCCGCTATATTCCTGCCCGGGAATCATGCAGGCACCATACGGGCCAATACTCAACGCGACACAGCCCTTGTCGCCCACAGCGCGCTGCGCAACACTGACAGCGTCGTCCAGGAAGCGCGGTACAGTCTCACGGGGAATACCATGTGGAAAATCCTCAGTGCGCGTGTCGGCGAAGCCATGCAGTGAGACCTGGTACGTTGCCGTGAGGAGCACGTCAACGGGGACGGCGCCGAAATCGGACTGGCATGATTGCAGCGTTTGCTGGTCGGAGACGAGCAGATGGGAAGACCAAAGCGGCGTTGAACGGGAAAATGTGATTGAGTATTTGGACTCGAGGGACGTGCCGAGGCCACCGTCGAGAATAAGGATTTTGGAGGGCATTTTTTAAATAATGAGAGGTTTGGTGGTTGAGATTGAGATTGAGTTTGTGCCCACCTCAACTCAAAAGAGAGAAATTAGTGGATAGCATCGTTGGTAGTTGACACATGGATTAGTTCGGGAATAGTCAACTAATGGTTATTAAATTAATAAAATACGTGATATTCAGAGTCATG
>JAAGWP010000190.1:0-93608 GCA_013266165.1 Fusarium graminum
CTCCCCCATCTACCACTGCCCCATGGGCCCCCGGGGCTAAACTGGTTCCCCTAGCTCCAGTCGCAAAGCTCCGAGGTCAGTGGGCATGGCGCGTCTGTTTGGCGCGTTCGGAAGAGTCCTTCAGCTGCATCTGGATGCTCGTGAACGGCCGAAGGCTGCTAAAGTTGGGTTACCCGGGTAGATGGCCCTGTAATTGTACCACTCGAGGTGTGTCTTTTCTTGGCCTGCGTGTCCATGTCTTGGCCCTGTTTAGGTTTAGCTCCAACAGCTTGCTGCCATGAAGATGCTGGCTGCAGCTTGGAATTAGTTAGACCTTGGACTACCTTGCGAGCTAGGGAAAGAGCAGGAGCAGGCCAGCGGCAGCACCAGCAGTACCAGCAGCACCAGATCGAGTCTTGTTTCTCGTCGAGATTAAATAGACCTCGTCTGCCCCTCCTCGTACAACTGTTTCGTCTTGTTCCATCACATCACATCACCACTTCTCTCTCTCTCTCTTCTCTACCCGGTTTCACTACCTCCTCTCCTCCCTGTTTGTGATTCACCTTTGGTCAACAAATACAAATACGACCTCCACCCCCGTCTTCTCTCTGCCGTGTCAGAAATTCAAACACAACAACCATCGCAATGGGCGTTGAAGGCACCCACGACGAGCGTCATGGCTCCGTCGCTCTCCAGACTGCCGACAATGTCGAGCAGATCGAGGCTCCCGTCACCTGGAAGGCCTACCTGATGTGCGCTTTCGCCTCCTTCGGTGGTATCTTCTTCGGTTACGATTCCGGTTACATCAACGGTGTCAACGGCTCCCAGTACTTCATCCACCAAGTCGAGGGCCCTACTGCCGACAAGCTCAGCGAGAGCAACTCGTCTCTCATCGTCTCTATCCTCTCTTGCGGTACCTTCTTCGGTGCCCTCATCGCTGGTGATCTTGCCGACCGCATGGGTCGCAAGTGGACTGTTATCATGGGCTGCCTCATCTACGCTATCGGTGTCGTGATCCAGATGATCACTGGTCACGGTGATGCCCTCGCTTGTATTGTTGTCGGTCGTCTTATTGCTGGTATCGGTGTCGGTTTCGAGTCAGCCATTGTCATTCTCTACATGTCTGAGATTGTAAGTTGTAATTCTTCGTCTTGACCCTGATTACATACTAACACTTATTCTCCAGTGCCCCAAGCAGGTCCGTGGTGCCCTCGTCGCTGGTTACCAATTCTGTATCACCATCGGTCTCCTCCTTGCCGCCTGCATCGTCTACGGTACCGAGAACTACAACAGCATGAAGGCATACCAGATCCCCATCGGTCTTCAGTTCCCCTGGGCTGTCATCCTCGCTGGTGGTCTTTTCTTCCTCCCCGACTCCCCTCGATACTTCGTCAAGAAGGGCAGAATCGAAGATGCCATTGAGGCCCTTGCCCGTGTTCGTGGCCAGCCCAAGGACTCCAAGTATGTCCAGTCTGAGATTGCCGAGATCGTCGCCAACGAGGAGTACGAGCGCCAAATCATCCCCAGCACCTCTTGGTTCGGCAGCTGGGCCAACTGCTTCAAGGGTAGCCTCTGGGACGGCAAGTCTAACCTTCGCCGAACCATCCTCGGTACCTCCATGCAGATGATGCAGCAGTGGACTGGTGTCAACTTCATCTTCTACTACTCTACCCCCTTCCTCAAGTCTACTGGTGCCATCTCCAACCCCTTCCTCATCTCCCTCGTCTTCACCCTGGTCAACGTCTTCTCCACTCCTCTGTCTTTCTGGACTGTTGAGCGATTCGGTCGCCGTGCCATCCTTCTCATCGGTGCCCTGGGTATGCTTATCTGCCAGTTCCTCGTCGCCATCATTGGTGTTACTGTCGGTTTCAACCACACCCACGCTGCTCCCACTGCCGCCGACCCCAATGCCATGATCGCCGACAACATCAGCGCTGTCAACGCCCAGATTGCTTTCATCGCCATCTTCATCTTCTTCTTCGCTTCCACCTGGGGTCCCGGTGCCTGGATCGTCATTGGCGAGATCTTCCCCATTCCCATCCGATCTCGCGGTGTTGGTCTCTCCACTGCCTCCAACTGGCTCTGGAACACCATCATTGCTGTCATCACCCCCTACATGGTCGGCGAGAACCGAGGTAACCTCAAGTCCTCCGTCTTCTTCATCTGGGGTGGTCTCTGCACATGCGCTTTCGTCTACACTTACTTCCTCGTTCCCGAGACCAAGGGTCTGTCTCTCGAGCAGGTTGACAAGATGATGGAGGAGACCACTCCCCGAACCTCCGCCAAGTGGAGGCCCCATGAGACCTTCGCCCAGACCATGGGTGCTGGTGACCTCAAGATTGTCCCCAAGACTGAGCATGACGACCGCGTCTAAAGATGATCTATACCCGGTGTTGTTGATGATAAGGGGAATGTCTTTTTATAATTATACCTGAGTTATTTGGAGGTCACAGAGGTGATCTGATCGGAGAGAGGATGTATATGAGCATAATGTGTAAATATCTGAACTTATTGAATGACGTATTCAAGTTACTATCTACTATCTTTTTCCTTGGTGATGTGAAATGTGCTTTGCCTATAAACTACAAAACAGGAAACTCATCTGTTTTACTATTAATGATACGGAGATGATGAGACTTGTGTATTCGTACCACACCTTGGTCATTGAACCTGATGTCCCGACACTGATGACTTGCGCTATCGAATCGAACCATTTGAATCTGACCTGCCCCAAGGCCAGCCGAATATACTCACAAGTCTTGCTCAAGACAAATAGCCAACTTCACCCTGCAATTGAAATGAAGTTCTCACACTTGATGATAGCTATAATGCTGGCTGGCTGGCTACTGGGTCAATACTCACTCTGAGTTGTGTGCTTGGCTGTTGTTTCAAGAGATACGGCAACGAGACATTGTTCTGTCTGAGGAGTGTCTATGTAGCATATGATAATTACGGGAACTCATCCAGTAATACCTCAAAAGCCTGAGTGAGATCCCTCTTTAGATCATCCAAATGTTCAACACCGGTGCTGATCCGCAGCATAGTCTGGTCTTCGCCCCGACTCGACATAGCACGCCACTCACACAAGCTTTCCACTCCACCCAAACTAGTAGCATGTTGAAAGATGTACAACTTGCTCGGCAGCCGCTTTGCATGCGTTGCTTTCTTGAGCCACATGCTAAACACTGGGCTGTGTCCGTTGGGCATCTGCTTCTGAAGCCAGCCATCTCTCAACGCATCTTGCTGGATGGATGAATGGGCGACTTTGGAGACTATACGTCCAATTGACGAGGTTGGATCTTGGATGCCGCTGTTGAGCCAGGTAACAAGTCCCTGCGCCGTTTGGGATTGGCGCATCACGCGTAGGTGTAGAGTTCGCACTGATCGAATACCCAGCCAACCCTCCATGCTGCCCATGACGTTTCCCAACACCATGCGTTCTGCTCGTAGTGTCTCTTCCAAACCACTTTTCACTTGCTCTGGATGGACAATGACGATACCGCACAGCATGTCCGAGTGACCGCCGATATACTTGGTACCGCTGTGCATCACCAGATCAGCACCCAGCTGAATGGGGTCTTGAAGAGGAGGTGGAGCAAGTGTAGCATCAACAGTAAGAAGAGCACCTGTTTCCAAAGCTTTCTTTTTGAAGAAAGATAGATCGAGTGCTTCGCCTGTTGGGTTGACTGGAGTTTCAATATGGATCATATCGCCCGGACCTGCCTGATCAAGACAATCCAGTGATAACTTTTTCAGACCGTTCAGTTTGGTCATGAGTTCAATGACAGCGTGAACGCCATGATATCCTTTTCCGATGAAAATCTTCTTTGGGTTTATCGCAATTAACATGGAGAGAAAGGCCGACACGCCAGAGGAATAAGTGATGACAGGATTTCCGAACAGAGTCTCGAGAACGATTTCAAGCCGATGCGAGTTGGGATGTGTGTAGCGGGAGTATACATGCGAATCAAAGGGAGCATTAGGCTAGCAATTCGTCAGCGTTATGGTCACTTATAGTAAAGTGCTGAGCTTATTACGTCGTCGTTCTCCATCTCTACCAGGTTGTCTGGATCGCGGGCATATCTGTAGTTGACGGCTGAGTGCATTGCAGGGGCGATGGCCCGGTGAGGACTGACAAAGTCATCGGCGTGTACGGCTTGAGTTGAGAAATGGAAGCTGGGAAGAGCTTTGTTCAAAGCTTCTGCCGTTAAGACAAAGTTACCAGTTTTGGACTCCATGGTGTTTTTGATAGCTGCTGAAGAAGTGAGGACATCATGGTCAATTGTGGAATGTACTGCTCTTATAAGAATATGTTTATCTATATAGGAGATAGGATATAGCAGAGCTGGATGCCAATCTGTATGTAAGTGCCATGACATTGAAAAGGGCGTTAGAAAGGCGTTGACATTCATATGTCGGCCCGATATCGGTCAACTACGGTATCTCTTCATGGAGGTCTATTTCTTCGAACTTTGGCCAATGTAAATGATGATGGAAATCTCTCGGGTGGGCCCGGAGGTTATTCCGTTCACGTGAGTCGATTGTTTGACAAGAAGTCGTCAATAGGGCGCGTTTTGGGTGGTTCTTGGGTGGTTCATGCGGGGAGCTTTGATAGATAGCGAATATGAGGGATCTTGGTGCACTATCTTGAGATAATTAATGGTGTACTAAATGCATACTTGTTCTTCAAGACTTTGTCACCGAGGGCTTCTGGTCTATGGAATATGGACAGAGAAAACGCATGAAGTAGCTAGACACGGCTGTATTGAAATCAGTACATCGCGTAGACTCGATCAATATTAACTCATGATTGTCAGTTAAGGTAAACTCCCAAGGAAGATTGTCTTTCCCTCTTGAGAATGGCTTTTTGATATGGTTTCTAGACTGCAGCATCTCCCGGCATGACATACTACGCCTCTATGACACCCCATTCAATCCACGTTTTCAGTGACGCTTCTTTAACCTCTAGCTGCTGTTTCCTGGTCAGAGGAATAGGCTCTACCACTCGTCTTTCCCTCGATTCTTTGGTCTCGCACAAAGCCGGCTTTCCACTCTCATCCTGCGCAAAGGTGAAGGAGCGAACCTCTGCATTGGCCCAGTCCGTTGCTAGGTAGCCTGGATTAGGATGCGAGTAGTTGAGGAAGTATGATAGATAACTTACCTTGAGGATTAACAGAGTTTACCCAATCGTCTGTGAGAAAATGTAGAAAGCAACCGTGCGTAATAACCACGATTTCACTTTCGGGTCTTTCACTTAGCCATTGCCGTGCCAGTTGAGCCCTCTCCAGAAGACTGCTCGCAACCGGCGCCCATCTGCCCTGCTATATGAATTGTTAGTTACCTGGCCTAATCTAGTCGACATGAGTATTTCATTACATACCTTGATATGCCAATCGGGCTCCACCAGACTAAAGTCCACGGGCAATTTTTCGAACTCGGCCTTGATAGCAGAAAGATCGCTGCCAGTGTCGCAGAGGAGATTACTTGCTTCCTGGATCTCTGGCAAAGCCAAAACCTGCAGGCCACTCCCTAGCTGTGACGGAAACGCCAACAGTGCTGTTTGGATCGTACGTCGTAGTGGCGAGGCGACGATTAGTTGAACATTGGCTAGTTCGGGGAACCTCGTACACAACGCTCGAGCTTGCTCCTCTCCCAGGGGTGTTAGTTCGGGGTCAGGTAGATGGTGATTTGCATGGCTGAGGTTATGAACACCTTGACCGTGGCGCACGCAGTGGATAATTGGTGCCATATTGAGTGAAATAGTCTGGTGACTCGCACACTTTCTTCTCAGATGTGGTTCGGGATTACTGAAAATAGGCTGCACTTTGTAAGCACGATATACATTTGGCATAGGAAGCGGGGTTGGTTGCCTGGATATCAACCAACGAATTTCCTAATGAAGAAGGTTGCCTGATAATTATTGCATGGGTAAGTTGAAGCGTTATTGAGATAAGCGTGAGGCAAAGAATGCTTTTCTACAAAGGATAAAACCGGATCAAAATGGCTACAAATACACAGATTTAAATTTCGAGTAATGGCTCTCATATGATCGAAGTATCTCCCTAAAAGGACGTGCCGTGTAATGACACTCGCTTCCAAGTTCAGATCAGACAAAAGGCCCAAGGATTGAGTCTCCACTCTGATATCGTGCTTTAGATACAAGGCATGTATTGCTGGACGAACATGACAACGGGCTACTGGAGATTTTAACAACATATCAAAGGTTCGGCTTGGTATAGAACCACGCTCATTCCCAACGAGAACGGTTTGTGATGAGTGGGGGGATCCAACATCAGATTATACATATCTTCGATGGCTGAACTGTATCTAATATGCAGGAATCAAACGTAGTCCCAGGGAATCAAGGATATCTCACGTGAGGCACTACTAGTCGAGATTGCTCGAGGAGGCGAATTGGGTGTTATGTATTTAGTTCCGTAACTGTTGTATTCGTTATACCAAACTATCCTTGTCGACTCCTGCACAAACTGGAAGATGCCAGATTGAGACCTCGTGATCCATTTCATCTTAAAATAGTTAGCACCTGACATATCATCCATCATAGCAGGGGACGACTTACAAAACACATCACTTTTCTAGCTGAAAGATTTACTCAACGTCGGCAAGACCAGGAATGTCTCGGCCGCACTTTCGGCCACTGCAGATCCACTCGCCAGCAACCTTCTTGCAGGAGCATTGTCGTCGCTCGAGCTTGGGCTCGGGGGCGACATCGCGGCGGGAAGCGCAGTTTCTGCCAGAGCAAATCCACTCATCGCCAACCTTCTTGCAGGTGCACTGTCGTCGCTCGAGCTTGGGCTCAGAGGCGACATCACGGCGATCATTGCAGCCCTTGCCAGTGCAAATCCACTCATCGCCAACCTTGTGGCAGGTGCACGCTCGACGATCGAGCTTGGGCTCGGAGGCGACATCGCGAGGACACTTGGGGCCGCCGCAGATCCACTCACCACCAACCTTGTGACAAGAGCACTGGCGACGCTCTAGCTTGGTGGGCTCGGTGGGAAGGTCGCGAGGGCATCGGGGACCAACGCAGATATACTCGTCGCCGACCTTTTTGCAGGTACATTGTCGGCGCTCAAGACCGCCCTCAGGGGAGGGAGAGGCGATGGTCAAGGCGGCGAAGAAGGTGACGGCGAGGGAAAGGAACTTCATTTTGGCGGTTAGAAGTGGTGGGTGACTTGTAAGATGTTGGATTGGATACTGAGACTGGAGTGAATACAATCAATGGACTGTGAGAGAGAGCATGTTGCTTTTATACTTGAAGCTGCTGTTAGTATTACAGTATCTACTCAACGCCACTCGCCCCAGCGATAGCCCGATCAAAGATTCCAATATGCAGATTTCCAAATACAGATGTGTAAAACACTCGCGGAAGTCGGGCCTGTGATAAGTTGGCACTTTTGATATGTCTATTGCATGGGTGCTGCTGTGGGGGCTAAACCCGATGCAGCAGGTGAGTGGCCTTGCATCTGCCATTACCATGTTACTGGAGACCTCACAGCGTCGTATCGCGACTGATAAAGAGAGAGTAGCCGAGTCTGACAGGTTGCAGTGGTCGAGACTATGTTGCTCAAGTCTGATTGAAGTCTAGTGTAGTAGACCTATCTTATCTAGCCGTTGGGGGCTGGGCAGATCGTAGTCTTATGCGTAGGTATTTATGTTGCCAAGAAATCCTTCGGCCATTCAGCTACACCAAAAGAGCATAGTATAGGCGCGAGTGCCAAGCGAAAACTACATAAGTTCTTCTGCTGACCATACATCAACAATCGCCTCGTGAAGTGGAACTAGAAGGTAGTATTCAATGACCCCGTCTATTTTTGTGTCTGCCTGGAAATAAACTTAATGTTATCGTTAAAAATAAGCGTTTACTTTGTGAACCTTAAGTAGCTACTCAGTTGAATATTTTGAGAAATTCTCAAGTTTGAGAACAGTGAGATAAAACCAAAACTCTATGCAATCGATGGCAATTAAATCATTATCCGCTCGTATGCGTCATTCAATATCCAAACCATTAACCATAACTCGTGTCCATTAAATATCCAAAGCCTCCCGAATCATACCACACAGTGACGAAACAACCGGTTCACGTAGCAGGGTAAAGTGATTGGCATCCTCAATCGTTCGTATCCGAATATTATCGGCGCCAATAAGATCATCCCAGCCATTCGGCCCAAGATCAGTCCTGTTGTTCAACAACCACTTCATACCACGAGGGTCATCTACCCGCTCCTCAGGCCGTTTGTCATGCGGGTTCTTACACACCCCATCCTTGGCCCAGATAAGGGTCGTTGCAGGTGGAGAGTCAAGCTCAAAGGGCTGAGGTACGTACTTGTCAAGAGCTTCGATGAAGACAGAAAACTGCTGGAAGAGCCAATCAGGCGGAGACTGGGCCGTCTCACCCATGTCGAAACCTCCAAAGGTTCCTGACTCGGTTAAGAAATCGTACATGCGCTTTGGGAGCTTCCCCAGGCCGACAGGGTTGGGCGGGTCAACCAGAACAAGCTTTTCGACCCGTTCTCCGGTGGCAACAAGTTGACGTGCGGCTTCGAATGCTGAGACCCACCTGCGGACCAACCGGCGAAATGATACGATCCGTCAGGTTGCCGTCGACGAACCTCGTCGAGATAAGAACCTGTAATGTCCTGGAGAGGGCAGGTGAAGTCATGAGGTTTGGTGAGGTAGGGGCTGTTGAGTCCAATCACCCTTAGGTCAGCTGAGATAGATGGAAGCGTGTTGTATGAAGTGCCTGAGCCAGCTCCGTCAGGGAAGAGAAAGATGGTTTTGGAGCAATGTTTAGTACCCTGAAGAATTGTTGATGTTGAACGAGGAATCGGGAGCTTTCGTTTGTTGGTGCAGCAAGGAATTACTTATATCAACTGGATCTTTCCCAGCTGGACTAGGGACTGTAGAGGCAGAAGTGAAAGAAGAACTCTCAGTACCAGACGCAGAACTGGGAATAGCTTCCTCTATGATGCCTGAGAAGTCAAGGATGAAGTTCTTGAAATCTTTGACCGTGATACACTCATAAAACTGAGCGGCGGGAACATCCAGATCAAGTTCTTGGCGGAAATTACCCAGAATGGTAAGTGACATGAGAGAGTCTACTCCCAAGTCCACCAATGGGGTAGAATCAGTAAGATGATTAGCTTCCACACCAATTTCGTCTGCGAGAATACCGAGAGCCTTTTGGATAAAGTCCACGGGTGCAGAAGCAGTCGACCCCGTCCTCTCAGGTGGCGAGGCCGGAGCAGTACCTGAAGATTTCGGAGGGCTAAGCGAGACCTGGGTTTCTAGAGGTACCTTTGACACAGCAGGCTTTGTCTTTATTGATGAAGGCCTGGGAAGAAGCATATCCAAGACCTGGCGGGAGACCTTTTTGAACGTAACGCCACCGCAAACGCTGATGATGTTCCCATCGCGAAGAATATGCACATCACCTGTGTAAATCGAATCATCAGGCTCAACAACCTGCATCTTGACGTATGTCTGGTAGTGCACATCAAATTGACAAGGCTCTGTCATGCGGAGATAACGCCAGCCATGATTGACGTAGACGTTCTCCGCTAGGTCCAAGCTGTCACTGCAGTTCATAATGAAACCTGTGAGATGACCGAGACTATCGCAGCAGTAGGGGTTTAACATGAAGGTATCTTTTCTGGATGGAAGAAAGACTTTGCCTGTGCCTTCGAGACCGTCACTGTCAAAGCAGACCTGCTGGATGCCCTGGTAGAGGGAGCCATATTGCACTGAGGTGGAAAATAGCTTGTACAACATGCCTTGCCGTAGTGTATGGATGGACCTGTCCCCGATACCGGATTGGAGTTGGCTGATGCTCCTTTGTATGAGGTAGAGCTTACTGTGCCACTCTTGGAGGTATGTCTCTGGGTCTTCGATCTCTACCGTACATGTTGCGTGCAGTGTTGTTTGTTCGCCACTCTCATTAACGCCATAGATCTTAACTGTGCCACGCATGGCTGCCCAGTCAATCTTCAAAGAAGACCCGAATGGCTGCGAGTTGTTCTCATCCAGGATCAAAGCCTTTTCCACAACCATGTCATTGACCGCAGGCATGAATGTTTGAGTCTCAGGCCAGCGGTGGCTGATAAGGTGTTTGGCTAGGGAGAATGCCTTATCGGCAAAAAGAGTCTGAGTAAGCCATGTTAATGCTTTCATCAGTGAACAAATCAAGGAAACGTATACTTACAGACGGGGCCATGGTCAATCCGTTAACCTTATGATTCTTGACAATAGTCAACAGTGCTGCATCGTGCAAGTCGGACTCGGCCACAATGGAGCTTGTCTTGTCATGGTGAGCTTGATCAACAACCCGATGAATAGAATCACTCAGCCTGACCACTTTTATAGCCTCCATTCCTGGTGTCCTACGCCGACTCGGCTCGTCGCCTTTGATTAGACACCAGCTGTATTTGTACGGCATCCAATAGTTGGACAGTTGCCAGCTATACCGAGGAAGAGAGAGTATCTCGTGCGACGCCTCAAAGTCACAATGATACTCATCCCAATTGTTCGGTTGTCCAGTCAAGTGTAGACCACATACTGAGTTTGCTAATGTTTTGAACATGTCTTCTTCACGACGAAGGGAAGCGAAACAGCGGAGGCCTTGGCCGATGATGGACTTTGCTTTGGGTGTGAGAATGGGATGTGCGCCAATTTTGATGCAGATACTTGTGGTGTTGATGATTCCGGCAGTCTCAGCTACTTGTATAGCGCCGAGGAAATTGACAATATCACGACAGTGACGCGTGATGTATTGAGCGTTCATCGCATCGGCAGTTACAATCTCACCTAACAGTGTTGAGACCATGGTCAACTCGGACTTGCGGAATTTTATACGAGACGCTAATTCCTGTAGTTCGTCAAGAATAGGCTCAACCTGAGATGAAAGGAACGCAAACGGAACATCCAGTGTTTGATGCTTGTAGCCAGCTTGCAGAAGCTTGTCACAGAGCAAGTCTATGTTGGCTATTGGATCGCCGAGTACAGTATCTTCCATGCCATTCAGACAAGAAATCTCGACCCCCAACCCAGAAAGGTCTAGACGTTTTTAGGACATCTGTGTTCGTTCTTACAGCAATCATGCCGTGTGTGTATGCTGTGCACCTCTGCTCAAGGAGCCTTGCTCTGTGGCCGCAGAGGTAGATGACATCACTGACACTGAGGATTCCCGCGATTTGTAGAGCAGCATATTCTCCAAGACTGTGGCCAATAACGTATTGGGGTTCGAAACCCAGGCTGATCCAAAATCGGGCCAGTGCTATCTGGATGATGCATGTATCAAGCTGGACAACCACTGCAGAGAGTTCTCCGACGGGGGTTGTTCCGCTGATTAGTGGTAAGATAGATGGAAGGCCTTGTTGTTTTGCAATGGTATAAAATGCCTGCATGTCCGCTCGGAATGAAGAGAAGTTCTTGTAGTAACTGTTTGCCATAGCTGTCTCTTAAATTCCTTGACCGGTAAAGAGAAAACAGACTTTTGGAGCCGTAGCAGGATCACCTCTAACGTTTACAGCACTGGCCGCAGCAGAATATAGCGAGTTCCTCAACTTGGTCAAGTTACTGGAGAAAATCGTCACACGACGGCTGTGGTGCATGCGGCGAGCAGTCGTCGTGTAGGAGAGTTGAGAAAGTAGCTGATAGTGGTTCTCCCCTCTTGTATACGCAATCTCTAGGTGCGACTAGACAGAGCATGCCGACAAGTAATATCGCCTAGTTCAGCGCATCAGTCGATGGAAGTAGCAACTGAACTTCATGTTTGAGACATACACTTAAGACACTCAGCTTTTCAAGGCCGACGAGGGGTACATCAACGTATTCGACTAGATGAAGAACGCCACCTTCAACAGCTCGAGCTGGAGCTATGTGACCAGCAGAAGTTGCGGGATAGAAGCTTCGGTGGTTTCAGTTGAAGAGGCGCAACCGTGTGAAAAGCATCTACATGTGATTTAACAGAATGCCAATCTTTTGTGTCACAGTCCACGATGTGGTTGTTGACGACCTGAGCTGACGTCTCAACACACAGGCAGGTTGAAGCCGTGAACTTGGCTAACATCCCGTGTAGCAGCTTCCTAATTCGCACATCTTTGTCTCTTCAAAGAGCGGGACTTGGTCGTAGTTTATGGTGTTTGGCCTCTTTGCTCGTGGTCTCCATCGTCTTCTGATATCGGGCGTACTACGTAGGCAGTGTCTCTTCCCACTCAGGTATGCCATGGGATCTGGCTCCATTACATCATATTGTGGAGAATAGTTTTGATGCCCTGCCATTTAAAACATCGTTCAATAAGGCTGGTGACCATGTAAATATGTACAGGAGTCTAGCGCTGCGCTACTTCATATAGGAGGTGACAACATTTTCTACATAATATTTATTACAGTGGAAACAGGCCTTGCAAAACTAGGTAGCTTTTTGTGGTTGTATTGCACTAAAGCTTGGAGAGAGGAAATTCCTTCTTCAAGGTCATCTCGGTCCGGCCCCAAGATCCTTGTTTCAATGCACAACCTCAGAGGCTCAGGATTTCTCATTCTGATGTCTTTTCATCTACTGCTTTACAGCATGAACTGCCACACTGTAGAATTGTTCTCTCGCAGTCACCTCAACATCATTCGAGGTAGGCGCCATAGAAAACCCCATAAGCGCCCGTAAAAGGAAGTCTTCCTCGCCAATGTCGATGATATCATTGAGTACAGTCGGGTCTTGCAGACAGAAGAGTGAATTGCAAATCATCTGAGAACTTTCCATTGCCATGGCAGCAGACTGTTCTCGTTCCTTGGCATAGCTGGTTAGTGCCAATCTGATAGAGTCATGGGTTGGTCTATGTGTAGAGTGATAAGCCTCCATGAGCTTGTTGACCAGCATGGCACAAGACTCTATGGCCTGGTTCGCACCCTGGCCGCCACCAGCAGGGGTCGTCTTACAGGCTGCATGTCCTACTACAACCGTACGGCCTGTGTGCCATAAATTTGCTATGCCCTATTCGGCAGGAGTTCTCATAGCTGCGATGCGATTATTATAGATGGCTTCAAAGTTAACACTTGGAGTGCATTGAACAGAGAAGACTGCCTTACAAAGTTCTTCCACGTCTGCTGCGGTGTATCGCTTGGCCCGGGACAGTGGAACGTAGTGGTTGAGGTTCTCAAAGACAAACCAGAAGATAACACCGCCTTTTCCGGTGAATCCAAGAACGGTTTCGCCTTTTCTGTAGACTTCGAATCGCCCTCCAGCGGAGATGCCCTTGGTGGGGGATGACATGCCATAGACTGTGGAAAAGCCCAAGTTGATGTCTACGCTGGTCAGATAAAGGTGACGACCTGCCAAGTGCTAACTCACATTCGTCGGCAAGCTTGTTTGATAAAGAAGCGTAAGTGCACTCATCTACGTGTTCTCGTTCCGACGCGGTGCTGACAAGGTTACCCCCACAGACTCTGCATACCTTTTTCTAATCGCCACACTGCATGGGCAACTGTCGAGACTACTTGCTATCTTGGTTCTATTTCGTTGTCATGCATGATATGTAGGTAAGCTTCGGGGACTATAAGCCTCAGCGAACGACCTTGTAGGTTGACGTGCAATGAAACTAATTCTACAGCATATCGACAGCTTCAGGAGTGTCGTGTTAAAGGATATTATTGAAGCATACAGATACGGAAAGAGTCTATTGTTGTCCCAAATATCCTGCTGCCCTAGTTGCTAAGTACGGGTGACTGTCCATCCCACTCACCCGTTTCAGCTGCGTCCACGAGCCATTTGCCAACACTTTTCCTAGTAATCTTGGGCATCCATGCACAACCCTTGCCATCGTCAGTCCAGACCTTGACTGATCGAGCCTCGCCCTCTGCAAGCATAACCGGTCGCGCCAGCACAAAGTGAAGTCCACTTTCACGTACTAAAAGGTCAACCTCGTTGTGATCCTTGAGTCCAATACCCATGCTGCCATGACTGAATAGTAGCTTCCCGGGTAGGTTCATAGACCGCCATGATGTACCTGTACCCTGGGCAGAGTTGACGACGATCTTTGGAATGGAAGGAAGATTTGCTTGTGTGATAGCAGCGAGAAGAGCGCTCATGCTGACTGCCATAAAGTCAGGTGTGGTATCAGGATGCAGAGCTGCAAAGGGCGACTCTGTGACCCGGACTTGGGCAAGGGCAGTTACGATGACTTGGGGAGACTTGGGAGTTACAAGAGCCTTGGAAATGTCGGACCGTGAAGTTGGCGTGCCTTGAACGAGAGTGAGGTTAGAGTGTGTAGATATCTTTGTGCTGGCTGTGTTGCGAATGAGGGCTGTAACGGTGTGGCCTCGAGCGAGAGCTTCTTGAAGGGCCAAAGAGCCATTGCGGCCTGTTCCACCGATAATGAGGAAGTGCATGCTGAAGGTGAAGTGGTGGATGGGTAAAATGGTAACCTTGGGTGTTGTCAGATACCGAGAAAGAATAGTTGGATTTAATTTATGCTTGATTGAGAAATGGCAATTCTGAAGTTGTTATAATGTTTGGGTATAAGCTGATGAGAAGGCGTTGGGTTCTAAGGTATCCTGTCAGTCTTTATAGGACGCTGGCTTACCAGTCCACGCCAAGTCTACCGGCCGATATCATCGGCGCCGTCACTCGGCCGGACGGATTGCACATCTGGGTAAAAGTTACGCCGTATCTTAGCAGTAAGCACTAGCACGTCTGGGTATAACACCTAGAGAAACGGACGCAATCACCTGCTTATGATCACCCGCCAAGTGGCGGTGATGTTTCTACTCGGCCGGTAAAGTAAGCATATCGGCCGGATGGATTGAATCGGCCGAAATGTGGCGGAGAAAACCAATAGCGATTGGATGAGTCGGATATGAACGGCACGATATTACGAATTCTTTTGATAGAATGTGTGAGGAAGAGGGAATTAGTAAATGACCGATATCATGTAATTTACCGAAGGATCCCAGTGGACTTGTTTGGCGACTGCGAGGATTTGGTGTGCGGGAAACTGGTTGTGTATATATAGGGGGCAAAGCCGCAGTATCTGTCACGTACATCAATCACCAGCCATCACTACAACAACTTCGCTCTCAACTATTCCCTAAACTACAATTTCATCAATACTTACAATCTCCCTCATAATTCAGCCTGGGTCTAATAGACTTCACAATGCCCTCACCCAAAGTTGCCATCATCGGAGCTGGTCTTTCAGGCCTGGCACTCGCACTAGCCCTACACCAGCAAGGCGTCGAGACTATCACATATGAGCAACAAAGCGCACCGCTAGATATTGGCGGTGCTATAATGCTATCCCCCAACTCGCTCAAGGCTCTCGATAAGCTTGGCGTCTATGAGCGCATGCTGCCTCGAAGCTACAAATTCCAAGACCTCAACTTCCTGTCTCAAGAAAACAAGCTTGTCGACAATTTCGAATTTGGAAATGAAACCAAGTATGGCTATCCTGGCATTCGTGTTTACCGATTTGAACTCATCAGGATTCTTCTGGACCTCGTGCGCGAGACTGGCGTCAAGGTCGAATATGGAAGGAAATTTGACAAGATTATCAGCGAGACTGAGGACCAAGTTACTTGGAGCTTTACGGACGGTTCAGAAGAATCCGCTAGTCTCCTTGTTGGTGCTGACGGTATTCACTCTCGCGTTCGATCTTATCTCCACCCTGATATTGCTCCAAAATTTACAAACATGATTGGTGTCACTGCTGCCATCCCTACAAAGCAGTTGAAGCAGGAAGCAAACGATTACCATCTGCCAGCTACTTTTATGCACGATAAGCGTGGCGCCTTTGTGATTGCACCTCAGCTAGTCGACGGCTCAGAGGTTCTGATTGGCAAGCAAAAGATCTTCGCTGGAGAAGACCCTGGCCGCGATGCTTGGAAGGCCATGAATTCTGACAAAACATGGTGCATTGACTTTTTACGCGAGGGAGCAGAGGACTTCCCTGCTATCGTGTCCAACGCCACGTCTGAGGTTCACACCGATAAGGTCAACCTCTGGCCATTTTACATTCTACCCAAGCTTGACACTTGGACATCGAGCAATAAGTATGCTCGAGTCGCTATTCTCGGCGACGCAGCACACGCAATTCCTCCCACGGCTGGTCAAGGTGTCAACCAAGCATTTGAAGATGTTTATACTTTTGCCAGCGTTCTCGGTCAGCTCAAGGATAAGGATGAACAGCGGCTTAGTGAAGCTCTGATGCGCTGGCAAAAGGGTCGACAGGAGCGCGTTGATAGGATTATTGAACTGAACAATGAGATTAACAAAAGGAGAATGCCTAAGGAGGAGGGTATTGAGACCAAGCCTTTTGATCTTGACTGGCTTTACTCGGTGGATTTGGATGAGGCGGCACAAGACTTTGCGGGGCGGAACTAAAGGCAAAGTGGTGATAGATTGAGTTTTAATTATGTTTCCTGTTTAATCGGCACAAGTTCAGACAGCTTTTAGTTCGCACAAGTATCCCCAAGACAGCTTTGTACTATACGTTACACATATTTCCCGAAGTGATAGTACAGAAAGGGCCAAGAAATTGGCTTGGCGCTTTTTCTCGCATGTATTTAGAATTTGCGCAAAACCAAAATCTTGTAACTAAGCTTATATTTGTCTATCAGTTGACAAATTCCTCTCATCTCCAATAGAGTGTGAAGTTAACCATCGAACCTCTGTTAGATACACGACATGGTCTAACTGTTGTCCACCATGCCGAATGGCGATCCACTCGTCACAAGTAGTTCTTTTGGGAGCAATTGCGTTAGAAGGGTTTGACCCTGCAGAACTTGGTTAAAGCACTTACTACTTGGGCTTTGGAGCTGGAGCAGGAGCTGGAGCAGGAGCAGGCTGTGGTGCTGGACGAATTGGCTTGGGTCCCCAATCGGCAAAGGACAAGGGATTGAGCCTATAGTCTCTTTCAGAATTCATAGCGGAATGACTACTAGGTGAATGTTGAAAATGGGGGGCGAAGAAAGTGTTATGTTCAAACTGCAGGTAACGCTCTAGACGTGAAAGACATAATTATAGTGGTGCTGGACAGACGTTTCCTTTTATCATTGTTAGGAGGCCATTGGTTTCAATACAAAGGTCAACCATGTCATTATATCTTAATGTTGCCTAAAACACAATTTCAAAGGCCCTGAAAGTCCAGTACACTTTCTAACGTTTGGGAATTCCCTCGTACAAGGCTACCTATCAGAATCGTGCAGCAGGGATGCTTAGCAGCCCGCATGAACAGCGCTCAGATCCTGGGATTACTGCTCGACTTGAAGTTAACCTTATTGAAATTACTGCTTACTGTGGACTGGCATACGGACAGTCAGCGAGACAAGAAGCTGACCACCCTTTCAACCATGGACACCTTTTCACATATCTTGAGAGACGCTTGGCCTATCTACACGTGCCACCTTTATTCCACTTCGTCGCCCGCATAGACAGCTCCCTTGCTCGAGTGGCACCTTGTCCTGTAGGCTCTGACGGACGCGACACGTCAATTGCAATGACAATTACAATCAATCACAATCGCGCGGAGTTTTATCCGCCGAAGTGAGTGTATGATCTGCTCGAAGCTCTCCCTATTCTCGCACAAAGCCATTTTACCATCTACGAAAATACATCAAGAGCATCAAACAAATACAATGACAGCTCTTTACAAGTACGCAGCATTGCAGAATGATGGCATGATCAGGACCCTCACACTACTCCCTACTAGTTCCATTGACCTCGAGATACATGTCAAACTATTCCCAGTAGAATTAGACAATTGCAGATATGAGGCATTATCATATACTTGGGCCACTGACGGTGGGGATTCATCGCTCTCGAGCTCCATCAACTGCGAAGGTGGCATCATCAAAGTCTCCAAGAATTGCGAGCAAGCTTTGAGAAAACTGAGAAGACCAGATACAGAAAGAGTCTTGTGGATTGATGCTATATGCATTGACCAAAACAATCTCGACGAACGTGGGGGCCAAGTAGCACTCATGGACCTGATCTACTCGAAAGCGCAGAATGTTGTCATTTGGCTCGGAGCAACATCTGAAACGATAGACTCAAAGAGTGTCCGTCCTGTTTCGGACCTCTTTTTCGATTACTTACAACCCATGGCCATCGAGATACGAGACTCAAAGGCACGGGGAGACTTTCCTGCGTCCTCTCGCCTTTATGACCATCTCACGCATGAAGCAGCTGAGTATGTCTCCAACAGAACTCTCACGCCGCTTATCCGAGGCTTCTTAGACGTTATATTACGGCCTTGGTGGGAACGCGTATGGGTCGTTCAGGAAGCTGCTCTGGGCGTGTCAGCGATCATGATCTGTGGGGAGAAGACCGCCGACTACGACGACTTCTACAGTCTCTTCTTCCAATTGTATGCTGACCCCACCCACGAAGGAGGGTTAACGTTTACTTTGCTCGAAGGTTTCAAGCACCAAATGTACTCGGTGTACTTGGTAAGGGAGCGTGTTGGCGACCTTGGTCCTGCAACGGCCCTCAACGATGTCCTCGGACGGAGTCGTCGGCTAAGAGCTACAGACAAGCGAGACCATATCTTTGCTCTACTTGACATATTTGGCTCTTTCAAAACGCAACTTCCACCTGCCAACTACAAGAAGGAGGAAGCGGAGGTCTTTACTGATGTGGCAGCGACATTTCTGAGGCTCTTAACTCCCTATGAGGTACTAGTCCAGGCAACCAACGTCGAGGATGAGTCAAAGGTGCCTTCTTGGGTGACAGATTGGTCGCAAAGGCCGCAGTTTCACATCCCCCCCTGCGACGGTCTTTACAAAGCTTCTGGTGGTTCCGTAGCCAACTACAGTGTGTCCACAGATGGAAAGGAGCTAAAAGCCCTCGGTGCTTTCGTTGACACGCTGCGAAGTGTTCCCAGAGCCGACGAAAGCTCGTATAGAACACCGTATGTACCATCTATAGGTATACTGGGTTACCAGAAATCCTGTGAGGTGGGATTTTCGTTGAAGGATTATCCCACCGGGGAGAACATACGTGAGGTCTTATGGCGAACTTTGTGCTGGAACGTGGATGCGCAATGCCACTCACCAGCTGACAGTGCACTTGAACCGCACTTTGACAGATTCTACGAAGCACTGACTTCGGGCAAGGAGATGGCAGAAATAGAAAAGAAGTTGCTAGAGGAAGCTACAGCGTTCAACGACATATGTGTCCATTCAATGCCGCTGGGAATAACGACCAAGGGTTATCTAACATCGGTACCCTGGACGGCGAGGGCAGGTGACCGTGTTGTTATTCTGGCTGGGGGCGAGGTTCCTTTTCTTGTTCGTAAACGCCCTTTAGACGACGGCTTCCGCTTAGTCGGGTCATGTTATATACATGGGATGATGAACGGCGAAGCTTTTCCGTCGGACGGCAAGTCGTTGGTGCAGATTACGATTCAGTAGTGCCTGATGGCCATTGTTATCGAACAAAAGCATCATATTTCTCCACAGCAACAAGTGTTTCGCAATGCAGTGCAATGCGCGAGCATGTTTAGCGACAGACTCTTCACCTCTGTCTAGTTCAACACGCCTTTTCATCGAACACCAAAATACTGCAACAGTCCGATGTATGAACAAGCGCCAATTATTAATGTATTTTGTCGTCCACAGATCATGGCAAAGACCGACTGCCATTCAAAGTTGTCCATGTCGAAGTTCTTGATAATACACCGCTTTCCTTCAAGGATCATTCGGCCTCCAGAATAACTCTCCTATATGTCACGAGTGGCTGCTCACGTTTGTCTCTGAGAGCGAAGATTATATGTATGGTCTAGAACATGTCAGTATCGGTACAACCACCGGAGCATTTATCCTACATCATTGAGTTTCTTTGCCGTTTCAAGCCTGACGACACTGCCGTCGGATTCGACGTTTGTGATATTGACGTTGGGACTCTGGAGACTTAGGATAGGCTTCATTCGCAAAGCTGGGTCGAATCCCTCCAGGCCTCGGCCATAGCCACCTGGCTCGCGATAGTGAAACCACTCGTAGCTAAGCTCGTCGTCATCAGGGTCCCAACTTTCTGATGCGTCAAGGGTGATGTTATGCCCAGGCTTGTACTTGAGTTGAAGAGGAGCGGGGCCACAAGTACTGTTCACGATAGCAACAGGCTGATGGTTGCTGTTTGAATAGTTCGAGTTGACGGTCCACTGCATACGAGCAGCAAAGTCAAACTGGTAGTCCTGACGCCATCGCCAGATCGTGGCAAACTTGCTGATGAAATTCTTTCCATTAGCGCCAACGACGTAGTCGCTGGTATCAGCATAGACCCTCGACTGATTCGTGTGGTCGAGCAGTGTATACCGCCCGCCCCAACTACCCCAGTCAGGATGGTTGACATCGCCCAGGCCGTTTTGAACAAGAGGCAAGAAAGCAGGTGTATCTCCCTCCATGATAAAACCCCAGTTGAGGTAATGTGATCCCAACGGACCAAGACGAATGTTCTTCTCGAGCCAATCGTTCGAAACGAGACTTGAGTCGGGGCCACCCTCGTCGAAATGACGATACTCCTCTCCAGAAATACCGTTCCAAGCTGCGACGGTGTACTCACTAAAGCCGTGTAGGGAAACAACGTAGAAGAGTTGAGGATAACGTAGACGGATCCAGATGCCAGTATCGTCCTGGTCTGATATGGCATAGACGCGCAATTTCTCTACAAAAGCCTCCACATCGTCTCTTTTTCGAGTACGTGACACATGCTGAAGAGCCTCGGCCAAAATTGCAGATCCGCCCCAGACGGAAACGGTTAGAGGGCTACTGAGGGTCGAATTGTCAGCTGCCTTGACAAGTGCCCTTGCACCATCACTCAAGGTTAGATTGAGCGACTTCCGTCCATATACGGGATGTCCTCTATGCAACCGGTCGAGCAGGTATTTATAAGAAGGATAAGGTGAGTGTGACGGAACATTAGCGTTGAGATTATCGACAACCTTCTTGTAACCATCCAACACGCCCACAACAGACTCATAGTCAATTTTGTCGGGCATCCATGTCGAGGTAGTCACAGAAATGCCCTGAATATCGATCTCATTAGAGTAGGTCAACAGACGGACCAGACTCATCTGGTCATCAGGCTCGTTGCTGATATCCGTGAGCACAAATAGTCTTGGCTTGTGCTCAGTCCGTGCAGTCAGGCATTTCTTCTCAGTATTAGGAAATGCCTGTGAGAAAGTGAGAAGCGCAGTTAGAAGGCCAAAGGCCCCGATGAGTTGAGAGAACATGTTTGGCGTAGTATAGTTGAGCACAACCGGGGCGATGTCCATGGCGTTGAGCGACTTTATATAGTTTGCGGATCAACGAGTGGTGATCTTTGGTTCCAACTATGCTTGGGAATAATTTCTATATGGGGCTACTCCGCGAGATATGCTACTAGCATTGCTACTTCATTCCTTGTTACTCCAAGAACTGAACTGGGTCTATCCCCACAGTGGCAGGGTTGAGTGATCCGTTAGCCTGGAGAAATGATTTCATCTTGGCCGTCAATGCGGGGTAAGGAATTGTTTGCCGATGGATGGATGGTCTTTGTCGTGCTTGAAACTGCCTATTTAGGCGTGTGGTTCTCATCTCGTCATAATGTCACCTTAGGTTACCGATCGGCGAGAAATATACACGCTAATACTGCTCTCAGGGACAGCTCATTTATTACATTACAAGAGCTTTCAAAGGCGTTATACGTCCCTTCATCCTTGTCCCTCGTGAAAGTTTGGGAAGTCTATATCGTAACTCCTACTGCAAAAGCCGTGTATCCTCGTCCAACACACCAAACAAGCTCCCAATTTCCTTTCCCACCATTCTCAACTCATCCGCCACCTGTCCCGTAACAAGGGCATACGCATATAACAATGCATAATCCCTCTCCTCCACAAGCACATGACTAGAGTCACTGCTGCTTCCACTGTCCTCAAACAATAGCCTCCTAGGGTGCTCCTTTCTAAACTCGAATATTTTACTCAGAAGATTCTCGCGAGCTGATACAATGCTTGGCGTGGCGTCGGCAAATGGATACTCTAGCATCGTTGAGCTTGCTACGACCTGGAAAGCCTGGCAAATGTGATCGCACAGGATAGCACGCTCGCGAGCAGTGTGCTCCAGCAATGCCCTTTCGCCCTCTGTCAGATGACCCTTGCGACATGCGACGAGACTCATGTTGTAGAAGCCGTCAAGTATGCGCGTGGTCCCCTTCAGAACACGGCCGTAAACATCCATTGGGAACGGCCCCCTTAGCTCAAACTCAGAAGCAGCGGAAACCCTTAAACTGTCCAGATTGGCGGCATATCTCTGTAACGCAGCCTGTTCACCAGATTTGAGATAGCTCTGAGAACCTTCGCTACGAAAAAGAACGGTAAGCGGACCTCGTTTCCAGATTAACCCCATTTGGAGATGAAGCACTGAAAGACTCTCCTTGAACTTGCGACGAGCTGAGATGGGCCAAATCACACGGCAGATGACAAGACCCCAGATAATTCCAGCTGTGACGGCAATGGCACGACGTTTAGCAATCTCCATGATATCAGGTTGCTCAAAACTCCCATCCTGGGCCGCGTCTTTGCCATCCGCCTTCCGTTGAAGTCTGTACGCGTAAAGCGTGGAGACGTTATAGGCCAGCAGACTGATGCGTCCGAACGATGCTTTTCCGTATTGAATAACAAGGTAGAAATTGATGAAGCTGGTGAACCAGCCAAGCGGTATCAGAACTAATGCGTAGCCATGGCTGATCTTCCAGTTGATGACGGAAAGCGACGCTCCGAATAGTGTTCCAATGAGACGAGCCAGACTGACAGTGTTGGAAGCTCCAACGGTGAAACTGCAGACGATTATGAAAGACAGTAAACCCCATTCACCGCGCCATTGGGTATATAACTCTCTGGTATTTTCGAGAAAGGCAAGCATTGACCAAAGAGCAGCGCCGATGCCGACCTTGAGACCGAACTGAACTGCTTCTGGTCAGCCAAGTTGAGGTTCACAGAGGATTTCAACTTACTTTCGTCTCGTGCCATCTTCTTAAAAAGCGCAGAGATATTTCGCCAAAACCATGCTATTATCATGTTCAAGTCAGGCGCATGATACCATGTCCTCAGGTCCACCGGTGTAGGCACTGCAACAGAACTCTCCGCAACACTAGCAGACCTTTGTCTGGAGCGCATCAACGTATCGGCCTCCGCGGACTCAAATAGCCTAATAGCCTTATTGCGATCTTCCTCGTTACTACTCTTCCACCAGAGAAGCCACCTCCAACTTCTACTCTTACGAAGAATAACATATTCCAGGTCGTCCAGCACGTCCAAGTATTGCAAGACATCTTCACCAAAGGACTGCAAACTAAATGTGAAGTGGCCACAGGCAGCAGCGACTTCTTCCAGACTCGCTCGTGTAGTCTCTGAAAACGAGGCCATTTTCTCTATTTGGTCGTAGAGCCCTTCTAAAGCGTCTGATCGAGCTGTATCAAATGTGCTTAGCGAATCCATCAAGTTTCGTCGCAGGTCTTCGTCGACATTAATCTCAAAGCTGGGAGGTTGTCCGAATTGCGGCTCGTGGAGAATTCTACAGAGGTTCTGCCGAACTGTTGTCATGGACATGGCTATTGATTCATTGAATTGCTCGAACAACTGGCGTGCCGTATTTGGAGTGTCGGTTCCTGTTGACTGTGAGTCGAGCTTCTTTGGGTGTCTCAGCTGTTCCAGTTGGGTATTCGTTGCATTTCTCAATCCACCCAGGGCTTGTGAAAGCGTCTCCATGGATCGTGCGACTGTTCGTTCATGTTCGTATATCTCCTCGTGGCCAAGGACGTAGTGCTCAAACTTGGCTTCTCTCATATCCTTCGTCATTTGAGTGTACGATTTGTTGTAATGCATCGACGCTGCTATGAATCCATCCGAAATCAGTCCTTCTTCTGAACCGCTCAGGAAGCTGTTTGTAATCATGTACAGCATGTCTCCAAGGGGTATTGAAACGCGGTTCATTGTCTCTCTTAGTGATGTACGAGCGCAAGTTCGCCATAGCAGCAGATTCACTGCAGTCGTAGTGGAGATGCCCATGATGAGCATTTTAAAAACCTGCAGCACCTTTTCGTTGGAAAACACGTTGGACATGACGTGGTTCTCTTTTGTGACGACACCAATAATAGCCAGGGACGCAAGCGTGGTACCGACATTGACAAGAGGATTTAGCATTCTCTGCTTGACCCATCCCATGAAACCGAAGCCACCGCCGATAAACACCACAACAACCAAGACGTGCGATGCGGTCACCAAGTGCATTTTGGATCCGACAAACACTGACGTGACCATCGACAGCAACGAAATAACCTCAGCATACGCGACAGCAACGATGGCGATGAGGATAGCCTCAACCATGGACCCAGCCGATCTCGCGGGATGAAAATACACGGTAATTGTGGCGACCACATGTTTCCCCTCGGGTTTGCCAAGAGAGTTGGCGAGAAACGGCACAAAAGTCGCGAGACTGGCAATGGTGTATGCGACGGTACATTTCAGCACGCCGCGGCCGTTGGGGGTGTCAAACCATCTCTGGCAGCGCACCAGAGAGTCCGAGATGCCATCTTTGAGAGTCTCGGCTAACCGGGGCATGGTTTGGCGCGATTCAAAGAGCGGGCGGATTAGATGTTTCTCATGGTTGATGGCATGCTTGATATTACGACAAAGCCTGACCCCGTAGCTCCCGGGTTTGTCACGTTAGCGCTACGGGTCATGTGATTGGTCGGATGGGAAATTTGGGTGGTTGGTTCTGAAAACAGTCTTCGCTGAGGGACAGTCAATTCTCGTTCACAGAGGGGCCATGAATGATGATGATTTGTTAATCGTCTGATTGACTCATTTTTACAATCGTCAACTTGAACCGTGTCTGTACGACCGGCCCGGTCCTGAGAAAACTGCTCTCCTGACGCGATCCACCAAAAGTGGGCTATTTCTTGCCGCCTGGACCGATTCAAGTGGCTCCCCCAGTAGAAAGGATTCTGATGCTCTCAGAATAGCTTCCCAAAGCGGGGATAGTAAAGAATTGATCCAGGATCAAATGACTTCATTGAAAATATTTTAATGTAATAATCCTTGGTGCTCTCGGGATAGCTTCTGATTGAGTGTACCAAGTATCCATAATGAGTCTTCGTATAAACAATTCCGTGTGATTCTGGAACTTGAAAAAAAGCGATTAAATCGTATAAAGACCAAGAGCCGCGACTGCAAGTAGAGCGATCATGAAAAATCACTAGATAATACAATTCTACACAGTCACAATGGCTGCCAGCCCAGTCATCCAACTCTCTACTTCGACACAGAATACCCCTGATGCCCATATTGAAAGCGCTCCTAGCATTCTACCACCGGCAACTCCAGATGCCGGTCACGAGTCGGATAGCTCTTTGGAGTCCGTGATCAAGGACCATGAGTCCGACTTTGGTGCTTGGTCTTGTGTACTCGGCTCCTTGCTTTTCTTGATACCTTCTTTCGGTACGTTGCGAGAAATGTATTACTGTACCCACCGATTAACACAACACAGGATTCATGGCTTCCATCGGCACAGTTCAGTCATATCTCAGCCTGAATCAATTGAGAGACCACTCTGTCAGTGAAGTTGGCTGGATCAGTGGAGTGTATCTATTTCTCTCACTTGTGCCAACCTTCTTCATTGGTTCACTGGTAGATCAGCACGGTCCCCGAGTTATCGGTCCAGTCGGCGGCGTATTCTCAATTGCAACTTTTGTTCTCATGGCTGAATGCAAGACATATTGGCAGTTTATGCTCTGTTTCGGCGTCTTTGGCAGTATCGGTACCAGTATCTGCTGCACCACCGGGGTCGGAGTTGTTGGCAAGCTGTTTGTTGGACGACGTGGTCTAGCCATGGGTACTGCAGTTATGGGAACTTCTCTCGGCTCCATCACGTTCCCCCTCCTTCTCCGCTCAACCTTTCAAACTCTTGGATGGGCCTGGTCAATGAGGATAGTCGCCTTGGTGGTTGGACTTGTGACTACCATTGGTATCCTCTGTTTCTTGCCTTTCCAACGCCTTGTTCGATCAAGCCCGTGCGATTCCGACAAGCAGGAGACACAAGAAACAGGATCGGCACTGGACTTGTCGGCATGGAAGAACCCTTCCTTCGCTTTTGTGTCGTGTGGGATCTTTTTGATTGAGTTCGTTGTCTTCGGCATTGGCGGTCTTCTGCCTACTATTTCGACTGGTGCTGGCTTCTCTGCCGAGGATGGATATACCCTTCTGGCCATCTTGGGCGCTTGCTCATGCACTGGTCGCTTCACCATGGGCCTTTTGGGCGATCGACTTGGAGGAGTCAACTCGATGATTGGCGTGATGGTTCTAATTATCATCCTCATGTCTATCATCTTCATCCCATTCAGTACCACCTCTGCGCCACTGCTATACACATTTTCAGCTCTCTGGGGGTTCTGCTCCGGTTCTTTTTACACGCTTTCGCCAATCTGTACCGGAAAGACATGCGAGCCAAAGGATTATGCAAGATACTATGGTACGTTTTACATCAAAGCTTTGACCAAACAAGCCGAGAACTAATGGCAATCAGGATCTACGAATTTTGCAGTTGGCATTGCATTGCTGATTGCGAACCCTGTGAGTGGCATTATGCTCGAGAAGCTAGGCCCTCAGCCTCTCGCATGCTTCTACTTGGCTATTGTTGTCCTTGCTGGTGTTTCGTTTGTGGTGGCACGAGGGTTACTTCTTGGTAGCTTTAATATCCTGAGGGCCAGGATATAAGATATGGGATGCTATGTCTGGATCTTCTACCTGTCTAGCCATATGGACGCCAGCCGCGCAGTGTCAGTTGATAGGATACAAGGGTTTAATAGAAGGACTATAGTAACGTCTTGAGTAATAAATAGCAATTTCGAGGTAATACCATACGATTATAATCTTGCAAAACTCTATCAAATACCGTAATGGACATATGGAATCCAGATAGGTCTGATCCATTCCTCCTCCTCAGGCTCAATACTCCTCTTACCTCGGGTTTGTTGAAAGTCTCCACCATTATTCTGATCGATCCATTCGTCTCTCATTGTTCTGGAAGCGTAATGAAGTCCATCGCGTATCGATCGATCACTAATCCCATTATCTCGTATATGCTCATATGTCAACCTTGCCATACGGACACACAGTTCATCGTCTACATCCCAGAGCGTCCCTATGACATGTAAGAATCCGGCCAGCTGGAATGCGCTGATCAAATGGATACTTTCATCCACCGACCTATGGTCCAAGATCTGACCTGTTCCACAAGCCGAGAGGTAGGCTAGGAATGGCGGCCTTGACGTCAGATTGGTTCCCAGCATGCTCTCTATTGTGAAGGGGTCTTTTTCCCAGTCTTTTAACAACAAATGGCTCTGGAGCGGGGCCATCTCGCTACTGGCACCGTGGCCAGCGAAGTGAAACAGCTGGCAAGATTGGATTGAGGCTAACACATCTTTCTTGTAGGGTCGGGGCTGAACACATTGCGATCCCATTGACTCGCAAACTGATTGTATTGCATCCACCTCGTCATTTGCGTATCGAAGAGAACCTTTCGAAGGCGTGGTAGGCATGGCAACGAGAACAGCCCGTTCCGCTAGGTTGATGACAGGCCCTCTGCCCTGTTGTTGACGGCTATGGACAAGTGCCTTGATGGATGAGCTATACGAAGAGACGACTCTGTCAAGTGCTGTATTGAAACCTGGTTTTCCATGGTGGCCCGCTGCATGCAAGGGGAACATGGTGAGCCTCCCGGTCGGGATCCACCAGATATGTGGCAAGGGGGTTCCATGAGGAGGCTTACTGAAGCCTAGGGTATCAAGGATGGGGCCTACGATTGTATCCCAGAGCCAGCAAAGTGTCTCGGAAGATGTGACATCTTTAGCCTTCTCGCTAATGTCAACCCAAGCAACGTCGGGTAGGTTCAACAAGTGAATCCTGTCACGCTCAACAATGAACGCGTCGCGTTGGTGGCGGCTTATGTTTAGGATAACAATAGGACCATGTACAGCCACCTGTCTCATCTCAAATTCTGATGGAGGCATAAGGAATCGTTCCAAGCCCGGCTTAGTCCGAATCTCTGCCAGAATCAGGGGCATCTCGCTGCTGGCCTTGTGGCGGAAATCTGTGTTGACCTGCAAGGCCTCAGGAGAAAGCAAACTCTGGGGAGATGGTGAGTCAAGTTGATCTCGAAGCTCGGAGAATGAGCGCGCCAGTCCAGGATGTTCCTTCTGTAGAACAGATAGATCTGGGCGCAATGCCTGGAGAGAATTTGCAAGAACTCCTCGCCCTGCCTCAAGCAATTCTATGGCCTCGACTGGCCCTTGGCCAGCAAGTATTGCAAATGCTGCCGCATCTGATGCAAGTCCGACAATTTGATTAAGGAAATGTTGTCTATCCGAGTTCTGTAGCGAGGGTGGACTGAGTAAAGGGACTAACTCTACGGTAGCCTTTGCCACGCGGTAGAGTTCGTCGACTTGATCCGATCTATCCACGACAACCATCGACATCAATTGGCGACCAGCAGTGATACGCAAATTTGGAGGAGACTGTACATGGTTTAGGACCATATCAAGGTAACTACAAGCCTCATTGAAGTCTTTCTTATCGCCCCCTGCCGTGGCTGAAAAGTATTTGTTGGTAAGCTGAACACCAAGGTTGATCAGTATTGGAGCCATGCCAGGGTGGTCGGCAGGAATAGCTTTGGCTGCATCTCGAGCTAAACCAAGAGCCTCTTCAAGGTCTGGTATGAGCCCCTGGTACTGAAATCTGTGGCCCAATCGAATCTGGAGGTTATTCAGCTGAGCTGGCCAAGATATATGGTGCTTGGGCGTGGCTTGAAGTGCCTGACGAGCTATCCGAATTGACTGTTCAAGATCCTGCATCCTTCCAAAACGTAAAAAGCTTTCTCCAAGCTGGCTGCTAAGATTGCCCAAATTCCTGGCAAAGTCAGGATGACCTCTGGGGGTGACTTCGACTGCTTTCCGAAGGACGTCAATCGATATTTCCAGATCCTCCATTGTTCCTGTCCGGGTGAATTTGCTGACAACTTGGACGCCAAGATTAGTCAGATAAGTGATCTGATCTGGATGGTCTTTTGGGGCGACACTGCTAATGTCCCGAGCGATATTTATAGATTCCTCAAGATCAGCCATGGCTCCAATATGATAGAATCTGATGCCAAGTCTACTGCTGAGAATATTCAGCCGCATGTTTCGGTCGGGATGATTCTTAGGTGTGGCCTCAACAGCTCCTCTGGCCATCGAAATGCACTCTTCAATATCCGCTGTTGCACCCATTTGCGAATATCTGGTACCAAGTTGAAGGCTGAGATTTATCATCTGAGTAGCCCTGTCGGTATCATCTTTTGAGGATTTTTGAACAGCTTCCCGCGCTAGACGGATAGCCTCGTCCAGATCATCCTTCGATCCAGCATGTATATGCCGCAGGCTGTACTGGACACTTAGGTTGGTCAATATTTTCGGGAGGTCCGGGTGGCCTTCAGAAGTGGCCTCAACGGCCTGTTTGCAAATACCAATTGACTCCCCAACATCTACTGCCCCTTCTGTGTTTGCACTTTGAGTAGCAAGGTGACCGCTCAGATTGTGTAGCATTTCACCCCGTTGTATGTGGTCGTGCGGAATGATGTCGACCGCCTGTCTGGCTAATTCAACTGACTCTCTGAGGTCATCTTCCGACCCTGTATGGGAATATCGAGTGTGTAGAAAGACGCCAAGGTTGCCCAGTTGTACGCCATAAGTTTCGTGGTCTTCTGGGGTCGCCTCGATAGCCTCTCTAGCGATTCGAATACAGTCGTCCAGATCTTTCCGTACGTTGGTGATCAAGAATCGTTCACCCAGAAGAGTTGAAAGGTTATGGAGAATCAAAGGCCGATTCGCGTGTTGTAAAGGGACAATTTTGAGAGCTTCCCGTGTCACGTCTATCGCCTCCTCTATATGTGAAACATCCCCTGAGTAGTTGTACCTCTTTCGTAGTATGTTAGCCAGGCTATTGAGTTTTGACGGTCGAGACTGATGGTCTTTCGCGGTAAGCTGGATCGCCTCATGAACCTTTTGATACGCCCTATCAAGATCTTGGGTCGATCCCTTGAAGGAGTATCTGACGCTCAGTTGATTCCCAAGGTTCTCTAGCAATAAAGGACGACGTCGATCTTCGTCTGGTATAGCCACTAAAGCCTCATCCAATACTCGGATGGACTCGTCGAGGTCTTCAGTCGACTTGGTCTCTGAGTGTTTAGTAACAAGCAGTCTTCCAAGGTCGTACAGGGTTGTCGCTCGGTCTGATTGGGATTGCGGAGTGATGCTGATGAGCTCATGCATGGCTTGCACTATTGCGTTAAGATCCGGGACGGTCCTAGTAAGGGAATATCTCTCACGGAGGCAATCTCTGAGAAAGCGCAGTCGCAAGTATCGCCTTGTATGCTCGTCTGGTGTAGCCTCCACCGCCCTTTGAGCCATTACAATGACCCCGTCAATGTCTGCCATTGCCTTAGTGCGACAGTATCTCTTATGAAGGAGACAAGCGAGGTTATGGATAAATGTTCCTTGGTGTATATCACTTGTAGAAGATGCGGCGACAGCTTGTCTTGCCATATCAATTGACTGCTCAAAATCAGTCATTGATCCGGTAAGCGAATGTCTCTTCTCAAGTCGAAAGCTCATCTGGCTGAGCCTCGTTGCCCGCTTGGGATCCTGTTGAGGTGTAATTTTGAGCGCCATCCGAGTTACTTGAATTGCTTCCTCCAGATCTTCCTGGATACGATCTGATGAGTATCTTTCCATGAGTAAATTTCCAAGCTGGTGTAATCGTGCAGCACGGTCTGGATGGTCATATGGCAAGGCATCGATAACCTCACGGGCCACGTCGACGGAATCTGGGGAACTCTCCATGAGTGCAGCATTGACGCCTCAGAGAGAATTTTGTTCTTGATGGTCTTGCTGGATCGGTCGGAAATTTTGATTGAAGTGGGTGAAAACCGTTCATCTCACAGTTTGCGCTATCGCTGATCACATCCTCAGCCTACCGCATCGTTTAGCACACTATTCAATGACAATCAAGGGGTCGCAGGCACCCACTGCAACGTCAGCTTTCTTGACAATATCGCGCCGTGTTGGGTCTCATGGCATGTACCATCAGCCCTGTGTGAACTGTGAATGGTAGCCTGATGGCTATGTAGTAGTGTTAGTTTCAGTCACTCGGCTCCCAATCAGCAAGCACAACTGGCCCCCTCAGTGGCGGAGGCGCAGTGTCATTTGATGCGCCTTCTGGCGTAGAGTGTCTCGCGTTGCAATCTATTGGATGTCGTGGCTGTGGAAGACATGCAGACTTGCAAACTCGTTGCCATGAATTTCGATAGCCCGTGGGGCTGTGATGACTGCAGAAGCCATATGTGATCACACGCCATTCCCAAGACGTGGACAATTCATATTGGCTAGTAGTCACTACAATCAAATTACAAGATCAGATACCTAGTGTAGGCACTGCTACCTACATTTCTATGACTCGGTGGCTTTTCAGCCTGTCAGCTTAGCAGTTCAGTGACGGTTTCTCGCATTTAGTGCATGTGCACATGGACTAGTAGCAATCTTTCAGCCGCTCTCAACGGTCGGGGCGTCTATTTTAAACTTGAAACGACTAAATTCTGCCTTGATATCACAGAAGTAGCCCCGTAAACTAATTGGTGCATCTTCGTACCGATGTTCGAAAACAACCGCCTGGTTCCTGTCTCAGCAGGAAAGAAACATGCTCTACTCATCGGCAGCCAGGTTGGCAACCTCCGTGGACAGCTCAAAGACTTGGAAGAAATGGAGAGCATCCTGAGGCGATACGGCTTCGCAACCACCAAATGTTATTCCTCTGATAAGGACAAGCACAAACGACCCGCAGAGATAGTCGACAAGTTGCCAAAGGCTACAAAAGCCGCAATAATATGTGCTTGGGAGGATCTTATCAAGAGGACTGGGAAGGATGATGCAGTGGTAATTTACTATACTGGCCATGGTATGCTGAGCTCATGGCCTGGCGAACCGACCAGTAGCACATACCCACCTCTGCAGTACATCCTCCCCTCAGACTTTGAAGAGACTGTCGAAGGCGAATGGAAAGGCATTACAGAAGCAGAGCTGTCGATTCTTCTTCGTCGTACGACAGACATTACAAGAAATACGACTGTGATAATGGACTGTTGTCACTCTGCACGCATGGTGAGAGGCCCTGGTATTGCCAAATGCCCTGATCAAGACGAATACGAGTCAATCCGAGCTGTGATAGCAGGGATGATGGAAAAGGGTGACATGGAAGAGTATTTACACCCCGAGAAGAATCCGCATGCTGTTACTATTGTCGCAACTCGTCAGACCGAAGCGGCATACGAAGATAATCTTTATGGAATGGGCATTTTGACTTGGGCTCTTACAAATGCATTGACAGAAGTGATCCAAAAGACTGGTACCTGTACACCGAATGTCTCGTGGAGAAGTATCATTCGAAGCGTTAGGGACAAAGTGCAATTCCGTTTTCCAACACAGGAGCCATCCGTTGAGAGCCACGATCTTCGTCTCGCCTTTTCTCTCCATGAGGCCAATAGCAAAGGCGTCCTTTTCTTTTCTCCAGAATTGGAAGATGGCGAGGTTGCTATGCAGGGAGGCAGGCTCCACGGGGTCTCGGTCAATGATGTCTACTCGGTGCAACCAATCTTGGCTGAGCATGCGAGTCAGGAGACTGAAGTATGCAAGGCGACTGTAGACGATGTTGGCTCACTAACATCCTGGGTCAAGCTGCCACTCGACTCCTCACAATTTGATCTGAGTCGAGTGAAGGCATTTCCATTCGAAAAGGCTACAGCCACCTTCCGCGTCGATATAAGCAAACTTGGAGATCTGATGCAAGATATGGAGGACGAGTTGACGCTATGTCAGAATGTTCGGCCATGGTCACGGGCATCTCTGCCACTGCTGGCAACCGTGTCTTTTGAAACGCCTCTAATCTCCCTCTATAGCCACGAGGAAGGTGACCCTTACCTTTTGCGTGAGTGGAACATTCAGTGTGACGGAAAGCCGAGAGACTGCATCAGAAAATGTGCTGAGACCCTGGAGGACCTAGCCTGGTCTCAGCAGTTTCTCAAATGCCCGGTCGACATTCCTTGTGAGGGGATTGACAAATTTATAAAGGCAGAATTCGGGTTGGTGGTCGATGGTCAAAAGAGGCCATTTACCCAAGCCGCTTCTCCCCAGGTGAAAGAAAAGCAAAGGATCTACGTTGATTTGGTAAGTATTTATGCGACGCCCATGTATGTTTCGATATTCGATGTTTGCGCTACTGAGGTCACACTACTTTCTACCCGAAAGCACGATGGAGTAGTATTAGACATCAACAATTCTTACACGTTGGGGCTCAGGGAAGGCGGGAGTAAAGTCATCGGACAAAGAGTCAAATGGCCAAAATCAACACCCATAGTCGGTGCAATTCCTGATACTCTGGTTATCGTTGTCACAGATCGCAACGTAGACCTTCGCAATCTTCAAAGCAGGTCCCGAAACCAATCCCGAAAGGGGAGAATTGAAGAAGACACCGAGCTGTCAAGGCTCATTAGTCGTATTGCCACAGGAAAACGAAGTATAGAACGAGAAACCGATACTCCGGTCAAATTTGGCATAATCCGTTTCCCTTTTACCCTTGTCCCGGACATGAAGACTATTTAGCGTGTAGTTTTCTTATGGCTGTTCTCTCTTCTACTTTTTCTTTTGGACGGTTGTGAACGTTTTTTTTATAGAGCTGGAGGTATGATAGGATGCTCTGAGGGAATTCCGAGGCAGGATGTTAGATTGGATTTAGTTGTTTGTCTATTGGTTTAATTTTATTGCGTTCTCGAGAATAGATCAAAGTAGCATTCAGTACATAAATTTCCTACTGCGGTTTCTAATACCCATAATGTTACGAGAGCCATAAATTCAAGAAAGAAGTGAACGATCGAGGTGAGATGAATAATTGAGATGAGGAATTATGGTCTCTATCACCAGACACTGTCGCCTTACACCTCATTCCTCTCTCCCTGATCGTACGGCACAATTCTCAAGTTAGGTGCGTTCTCAAAGTACGCCGTCGCACCTAGCTCAACCTTATCATTGGCTATGCAGAGCGCCATCTCTGTTCCAACGAAGATAGAGATGGCACCATACTTATCCTTCCTCGTTGGGAGATAAAAGCGGCCCATAGACTTTGCGCGTCCAAGTTGTTGAGGGCCAAGCTTCTTTATCGTGGCGGGGGGCATATACAACTGTGAATCAAGCCAGCCACATCAGCATTAGTTTTTGTAAAGGTGGAGCAACATACAGAGGATTCCAAATTCAATCCTCCACCTGAAGCAGATGCTTCGAGTCCCCCGCCAGTGACCAAGCGGTGAGGGCCATCCTTTGCGACGACAACGGTGATCTCCTGGTCGTGTTCGTTGATGACCCAAACGCACGACGGTATACCCGTCAAGGTGCGATGTACTCCGCGGACCCAGCCCTATTGACCTCATCTTAACATCGGCGGTTCAAATCAAATGCAAGTAAAACTTGGCAATCATGAAGTTATTATGCTTACCTTGTTGCCTCCCAGCTCTGGGGGATACAGAGGCAGATCTCCCAATTCGCCGGCTGTCCCTGGGGCTGGGAGTTGAATGGCGGGCATTAGTTGCTCCCGTTCATTTCCTCCCTTGGGTTGGACTTCAGGCTGCTCTGGATGATCCATTTGTAGCGACTGGTCTGGGAAGAATGTGCGATACGAGCAACACTTGGATGTTTGTGTAATTGCTTAACAAAACACTTTTTCTTTGTCGCTGGGATATACACACCAAACCCATGGTATAGAAAGACAGGAAGTTTATGTAAGGGGGCGAGATTGAAGCCTTCCTGAGTAGTGGATTCTCTACACTGCACTATGATGTGTTCGAATACTTTTGGACAGTAATTAACAGATACAGCTGCCAAGCCACTATTGCTAAGCCTTGACTGCTGACTGCTGTCCTACCATTAGGTCTCACTACCCCGCTATCCTGCCTGCGACCTAATTGAGAATGACAGTCATATGAGCTGTTATGCATATTGAGGCAAGATTGTGTGCCTTTGACTGGTTCTTCTCGAACTCCTAGTTTAGTCTTGGTTCAAGAGCTGAGACGCCACCATGGGAAAGTTGGACTAGTTCTAGCGCACGATAAGTAATCGAACATGAGCAACTACCGCCAAGTAATCTCCAAAAGATACAGGCTTTACTTCGTACAATGCGCCACCTTCGACCGCAAAGAAGAATCCTCTTTAGTTGAAAGTGATATATCAATTGGTGGAGTGATGTTGGCAGAATACATCATGCATCATGTTATATGCTTCTTGCAGTTCGATGTTGCCGGTACATAAATGAAAGGATACTAAGCCCAGCAGGCCAGTGTTCCAACTTGTAAATGTCTGCACAAACTCACGATTCGATGTCAATATCGAGAATATCAGACAACTATTATTATTAATATTCCTGCTTGGAAACGATGTTCCTATTCAAAGGAGCAACTGATGTACCGACCGGGCACTGAATGGCCTACAGTGTTGGTCATCTTTGTCTTATTGACCCGTCTTGGCATGCACCAGTGGGTCTTGTGCAGGGCTGAAAATCCTCCCCTTTTTCATAAATCCATACAACAAGATCCTACGACCCAGAAATGGGACAAAGTTGAGCCGAGTAACGTTATACAACATTAATCGATGTCATGAGTAACGTTATGCTCTATCTCATCTCTCTGTTTCGAGGCGCCAGTGTTAGGGTCTACTGGGCGGAAGTTGCCGGAGATCTCAGGTTTATCGTACATAAGGTTCAATAACGCGAAGATACCCCGCTGCGAAATCTGGGGTATAAGAAGGCAGATTTGAGAAACCAGAGTTTTGCGATTAATCAGTTTATTCATATCAATATTCAATTCAAACGAATCAAACAACCCTTCTCATCTCGACATCATGTCTGAACTCAAATATACAAGTTACGAGGGAGCGGGCCAGTACCTCACCAACTTGCTTGGTTACAGCCAGTCTGTCCGGGTTGGCGACAGAATTGAGATCAGTGGTCAAGGTAAGACACTTCACCAAGAAGAAAAGCCATGGTATATATCGTTAATTTTCTTAGGTGGTTGGACTTTCGAAAACGAAACACTCAGCTTCGCCGAGTCACAGCTAGAGCAGATCGACCAAGCATTTATAAATGTTGACAAAACACTCAAAACAGCAGGCGGAAAAGGCTGGGTTCAAGTTTACAAAGTAACATCTTTACATACAGAGATCACACCGGAGGTTGGCCAAAGAATGGCGGAAAACTACAAGAAGTGGATGCCGAACCACAAAGTCATCTGGACGCAATATGGTGTAAAGCAACTTGGAGCACCGGAGATGAAGGTCGAGATCGAGGTTGTAGCATACGATCCCGAGGGCGTGTCCACAGCATAGAGAAAACCAACTAGAAAATGGCGCTCAAGCAGCAGAAGCCGATGGATAACTTTGTCTGATAGTTTTGAATCAAGATTGAGGAATAATCAATTTCATCCCAATTTTCTGCTTGATCTAGGGTAACGAGAACCGATGACGCATATTGCTGACTAACACAGCTCAGATCGCCACTGCGCAAATTCGGTTTAGCGTACGTCGATTTGTCGCGAGGAAGGTTCTTTTTTTCTTCGTGATATAGACATCATCGTTTCCACCACAAAAGCCGCACATTCTCAACCTCAACGAAACACCAATCATGCCTCCCCCGCGCAGCAGACCGCGCAACTCGCGCCCCGATATGCGCTCAAGAAATGGCGACAGAGATCGTCCCTATCGCGCAGAATCCGACAGCTATCGACCTGGCGACAGACACGATCTGCCTCCTCGACCGCCTCCCCGCCGCGATGATTATGGCCAGGGAGACTCGTATCGCCCGCGCATGCCTCAGGGCGACTTCACCTTCCGAGTAGACAAGCCTTCTGGTATGCCCGAGTTCCCAGCCGACTATCGCGGCCCGTCTGATAGGAGGGGTGGGCGCCGCGATGGCCGTGGCCGAGGTCGGGGCAGAGGTGGTCGAAAATGGCAACCCCCGCCTCACCCTTCTGAACGCGCCTTGGTCTCTGGAGCGACTGCAGACATGCCCGAGGAGCGCCTAGGCGAGCAGGGTACTGTCAAGTTTCGCGATGTCGATCAACTGTCGGATGACGACGAGCTTGAGATGGACATTTCTTCATCCTCCGAAACCGAGGGCCCCTCCAAGAAGCGTACCCGAATTGAGGATGACTCTGGGTCTGGTGATGTTGCTCCTAAGTGGTCCAACCCAGATCCCTACACGGCCCTCCCTTGTCCTGATGAGGCAACCCGCAAGAAGAGGGATATGGTCAAGCTCATAAGAAAAGCGCGTCTCGACGATCAAGAGGATAAACTGGCTGCTTCGACCGAAGCCGAGGACTTCATCTCTTTTGACCTCACTGAGGACGAAGAGAGCAGCGAAGAAGAAGAAGCCCCACCTCCTCCCCCACGCGAGCCTCCTCCTCCGCCACCTCCGACGGCGCCTTCTGGGCCTAGGGCTGATCTCGATAAGCCACGTGCGCCTCCAAACGGAGCTTCGGAGGCATCTCGACGAGCCGCAAACGACCCTCTTGGATCTCGCAAGCGAACGGCTGATGACGAAATCAAGCCTCCTGATTACGGCCAGTTGAAGAAGATGACCACCAAGCCCGCCAAGGGTATGATTCTACCCAGTTGGCAACCAAAGGCAAACGAGGACCCGTGCCCATGGGACACTGTCGACCATACTGCCACTACGAGCATGGCATTCCGGTAAGTTTATACCCTCTTTCAGCTCTCTCGTCGCTCCACATGGATGTCTTATGGTTCCACCGCTCCCAATTGTTCTTGACCTAGAGCTGACCAACGCGCCCAGACTACACAAAGAGGTCATCGACTTCTACGAATATGTCAAGCCGCGCGATTTCGAACAGCGCATTCGTGACAACCTCGTGGAGAACCTTCGAAAGGCCATGCGACGCGACGGAAGGAACTTTGCGAGCGCCTCGGTCCATCCATTCGGTTCATTCATGTCTGGCCTCTACCTACCTACCGCAGATATGGACCTGGTCGTCTGCTCAGCAAGCTTCATGCGAGGTGGTCCTCCAACATATCTGTCGGCAAAGAGTTGGCTTTACAAGTTCCAGAAATTCCTCACCAGCCAACACGTAGCTGACCAACACTCCATCGAGGTTATTGCCCACGCTAGAGTTCCGTTGGTCAAGTTCGTCGACAAGCAAACCGGTCTCAAGGTAGACGTTTCATTTGAGAACCTTGGTGGTGTTGGCGCCATTGATACCTTCTTGCAATGGAAGGATCAATATCCTGCCATGCCAATTCTCGTGACTGTCATCAAACATTTCCTCCTCATGCGTGGCCTCAATGAACCTGTCAACGGTGGTATTGGCGGCTTTTCAGTTATTTGCTTAGTCGTCAGCATGTTGCAGCTTATGCCACAGGTTCAAAGTCGAAGCCTTGTTCCAGAACATCACCTCGGTGAGATGCTCCTCGAATTCTTCGACCTTTACGGCCGCGATTTCCGCCACGAGAAGACCGCCATCTCTCTGACCCGACCGGTCGGGTACATTCGCAAGGTATGTGCCACTTGTACAACTTTCGATCATTACTAACATTCCCAGTCCGATGTCCGTAGTCTCACGTACAAGAACTACGATCGCCTCTCCATCATTGACCCCAACAACTCGAGCAACGATATTTCCGGCGGATCATCCAACACCCCAGCCATCCTGGCCCGTTTCAATGATGCCTTCCATCTTTTACGTGACAGAATGAATGAAATAGCTCGAGATCCAAACAAGGGCAACATTCTTGAGGTGATTCTCCAGGGTGATTACTCGTCTTTCAGAGCGCAAAGAGATTTCCTTCGACACGTGCATGAGAAACACATTGGACCCTGCTCTTCTTGATCCCTTATCATGATCAAGTTGATCACCCACATTGATACCCATCGGTTGTGCATGTCATTTGAGTTGGAGTTTTTATGGTTACGAAGCATGGATTTAGACAGAAGGTCTCGGCGCGACCAGGTGGCAAGAGACGTGTGGTCTCATCATGTTATTCTGCTTTCCGCATGTGTATAGTAACGCCTTGATGACATGGATGGATGCTGTCTTTAGGATTTGGCGCAAGGACTGGCATATTGCTCACACTTCATGCATCGAGCATCGGGCTTTCATCAGGAATGCGGCCCAGTGGCCTAGAATTGGACGATTTAACACCTACGACTTGACTACTAACCTCTGCTCACAGTGACAACTGGCCTCTGGCTGCGATGTGATGGCGCTGCAAGCGTTCGACTGACGATAATCCAGATTGTTATGTGAGAATGTCTGCATTTGACAGCTTTTCTTCGGTTTATAGCTGTTGAAAAACCGTTGTCTTAGGACAGCACCGTTTCTCACTACATACTCTGCTTGATGCAGGGTTGTGGAGAGGATATCGGGAACGGTATGGTAAATCGGATCGGCTCAATAATAAGAAATAACCGTCTTCTTTCTCACTTTCACAAACACGGCGCAGATCTATACGGCAGTTTAATTAAGGAAATCGGAACTATTGAGCGTGGTGCAGTGTTAGTCCCAGACTATTGACTCTAGCTCCTGGCGATTTACGACCATAAATTCGCGTTCCCCCCCTTCCTGCCACTCTTGACCTTTAACATTGGGACATCATTTAACAATTTGAAGTACGCACAATGCCTTCCACCAAAAACATTGCCGTCGCCGTCGTCGCGCTGGCAGCGACAGGTGTACAAGCCAGCAAATGCAAACCCTCACCTCCAACCTGCGACTCGCAAATACTCAAGCCATACACAGATGAAGCGTGTGGTGTACTCGGCGATGCCAAAGACGGCGAGAAACAAACCCTTGCCAGCGCCTCACTGGAAGACTGCGCCCAGAGCTGCCACGACACAAACGTCTTTTCCTGCAAACTCATCGATTATGCGCCTCCTAGGACGATAGATGGCAGCGGGTTGTGTACTCTCTACCCCGATGCTGAGATCCCGCGGAAGCCCAGAGGAGGAAGCAAGATGTATTATGATGCCAAGTGTTTTGAGTGTTATACGCCCCCAAGCCGGGGAGGTAGAGGCAGGGGGGGCTTTCGGGGTCGCATTCGAAGGAGTGGAGATCGACGGTTGTAGTTGAGGTATTCGATGGTGTTTATTATTTTTGTTTGTTTTGGACAAGAGGTTGGAGTACACGATTTATTACTTTTTTTTGATTGAGGCGGTATCAAGGTTGGAAACTTTTCTGTGCTTCATAGATACAGTTATGGGATCACAAAGCCACCCATGGTTGAAGCTCGACCGTTCAGATCCTCTCGAAAAAGATGCAGGATCTAGAAGGTGTCAAGAAACTTGACTGCTCAGGCTAAGAGGCAGATAAAGATTTGGTAAAGTACTACCATAATTTACACTAAACTTACCTATTTACTTTTACCACTTAATCTGGAGCTATCAACTCTTGAGGTATCAGGAGGAGGGTCTTGATGTTCTTGGCATCGTCCAAGATTGGTTAAGACACAACGGACCGTCAACCTTGATCGCCACTCCACATGGCAAGGCACGGATCCAATAAAATACGCGGGATTATTAACTGAATTGATGACCTACTTATGATTCAACGCACAAGAATTGTATTTTCTTCATATTCAATCTTACAAACGAAGTTGGCACGAAGAAAGAAGTACGTATATGTCGGGTAATCGATGGCTGTCGATGGCTAATCGTTGAAGTGGTTGACTATCTCTGGGGCGATACGAGCAAAGAGGAGAAGAAGTTGATTCGAAAACTTGGTATGTCACTCAACCTTTGATGATGATGGCATAATTAATTGTTCCAGATTTCTTCATTCTTGTAAGCAATGTGCTGCTTCTAGGCAGGCGCAAGACTGATTCATAAAGACTTTTTGCTGTTTCAGCTTCTTTTTCAATCACTTGGGTCAGTATCAATCACCATAACTCAGGATCCTGGTTGACTCTGAAGGTTCAGATCGACAAGCCTTTGCAAATGCATATGTAAATCATCTACAGCCTAGCATTCACTAGTGCCGACTGACTGTGTAATAGGTAGCAGGTCTCAAAGAGTCCCTTGAACTCAGCGGCAACCAATACAATGTCCTCCTCTCAATGGCCTCGGCTGGGTATGTACCATTGCCCCATCGCCAGACGCTACCAAGCTGACTTATCCTGCAGCATGCTGGTAGGGCAGATCCCCAGCAGCATCATCATTCACAAAATTCGACCTCGCATATGGATGTCCTCCATGGTTGTGATATGGGCAGGTCTTACCATGGCCAGCGCGGCTTGCAGGACATATGCCCAACTATGCGCTATCCGCTTCTTCATGGGTCTTGCTGAAGCAAGTACTTATGCTGGCTCTGTCTACATCATGGGTTCCTGGTAGTAAGTTGCACGAATTATGTGAGACGAAGTAAATCTCACACACAAAACAGCAAGTCCAATGAGATTGCCAAGAGAACCGCCACGTTCACAGTCGCAGGGCAAGTCGGTAAGATGTTTGCCGGAGCCATGATGGCAGCTATTCATGAGTCAATGGATGGCCGCGCCGGACTTGAAGGCTGGCAGTGGGTGTTTCTGATCGACGGCATCATTACTCTGCCAGTGGCCGTCTTTGGCTTTTTCTTCTTCCCCGACGTTCCAGAGTATACGGATGCTCCTTATCTTGACGAAAAAGAACGACAACTGGCCCTTGATCGTTTGCCTCCGAAAAAGGAAGACGGACACAGTATTCAAGCTTGGAGCCTCATCAAGAGAGTTATGGGACATCCTTTGCTGTATGTGACATCTGGTCGGCGACATGGTGGTACTGACAGTTTAATAGCTACGTCTGCTGCATCTTCTCCATTCTTTCGGCAGCACTGCAGACATACGTGGTACAAGGACTCATGCTTCTTTATCTCAAGTTCCGCAAAGATATTGATGGTCTCACCCAGTCTGAAGTCAATACGCTGCCAATTCCGACTCATGCAGTTGGCATCGTCGCTGAGCTTTCCGTGTCCTTTTTCATGGATCGGTACAATCAACGCATGTCGCTTGGCCTCCTTCTTTGTCTCATACAGGTTGCTTGCACCATCGTGCTACTGATTCCGGGAATGCCCGTGGCTGGTAACCTCACAGCTCTGTATCTATCCGCCTCTGCCTATGGGATTAATCCGCTACTGTACGGCTGGTCGAGCAACATTCTGGCACGGACTGCCGATGACGTTGCGCGAAGTGTCACGTTGGCTTCCATGTCAGCCAGTGATGGACTCCTTTGGACATTTTGGGGCATCGCGTTGTTTCCAGCAGATGATGCTCCTTACTGGCGAAATGGATACATTGGAATACTTTGTGTCAGTGCCGCGCTGGTGGGCTGGTTGTTCGTTGTTCGTTGGGTAAGTCAGGCATCGTGTCACTGGAAGCTATGTCTAATACGTTCAGCTCGACCGGTACACAGCTGAGAAGTATCCCGTTGGTGAACACGGGAGTGCGTCATCTTTGGAAGTGACCAACGTGAACTACTCCACCATGAACCAGGATGGGACAAGAGAAAAGGCTGTTCAACAAGATGCTTGATGGATCGAGAGGAGTTTGTTTGCGAGATATCTAGGTTGCTCTATGTTCATAATGTACGATGACTACCTCGAAGGTCTAGCAATGCGACACCTGGAATTTGGAGGCTTGCTAAGCGACCACGGCGACGAAACAGCCCTATCCATCTGTATCACTACGCGAATGCAACTGGTTGCCGTCCTGGTTATTGTCCTGCTTTCTTCTTTTAATTCTCCAGCCATCATCAGAACAAAGTACTCTTCTGACCTATCTCTTTCTTCATTGCCCATTCCATCTTAAGAGGTACTTTGGGGTGGACGAAACGAATTATTCCAACGTTCCCGGGAAGTGGTGAACGCTGATGCTCCTCAAGACAGTCACCACACTGCTGTGAAAGGACATCGTTCGTCTGGCCACAGGCACAGCAAGTCCATTCCAGCGAGCTGGAAACGACCTTACCTGTTTCGACTTCGACGATGGGTACGACTGACAGGGCCTGATCGGGGGTCTCATCGATCTCAGCGACAGATTTCGTCTTGGAAAAGTCTCCCAATACAAGGCTCCATACCAGTGACTCGCTGAAAGATGACACTATCGAGGACCTGAATATTGAAAGCGATCGGAACCGTTTTGCGGTAATCGCGTTGCTTGAGAGGGATGATGTGCTGGGAGATGCGCCCACCTGCTGCGAGGTTCAGCTCTGGGGGTGGACCGTGACCACCACCACCGAGTCGCAGAATAAGGTGAACCACTAAACGCTGCGTTCATAGAATATGTGATCAGTAATCCTGGCTTGTGAGTGCGAGAGAATGGATCAAGATATACGTTCATAATTTCGTTCTCTGACAACACTTCGTCATCTGCCTCAAGTCAATCTCACTTGGAGCCTGGTCAAGGGTTCTTTCCATACCTTCGAGTTGTTTTCCATCAAAGACGATTCTTTGCTGATCGGGAGGAATGCCTTCTTCATCTTGAACTAATTCCTTCAATCTCTCAATCGTTCGTAGCACCTGATACTGCATGAAATACATTTTCCAGTCAAGGTCTTGACAATGACTTCGATAGGATCTCCTGGGTTGTCGGAAATGGGGTAGAGCTAGGTAATTTCAAACTGGATACCCGCAGTTGTCTCTTCACCAATCACTTGGGCCTCGACCGAAGGCCCTGATCCAACAGGCATGGCCACAAACTGTCGAACCTCACCAGGCTTGACTGCTATACCATCGAGCCAATGCTGGCCTGAAACAACGATGTAGTCTTGGAGAGACTCGCCATTTTTCACAAGGTTACGACGACGAAGGGTGGTAGCGGCGTTCGGGACAACAGGCTCTCCAGAGACAGCGTTGATTCCACCGACAAAGATTTTGACAACGTAGCGGCGTTTAGCTTTCAAGTTGATCCAAAGGGCTTCGCGCTCTAAGAGATAAATGTGACGATCAGCCTCTCGATGTCACAATAACAACGGAATGCTATTCATGATACATAGGGAAGAACAAGCCTCCCTTCTGAGCCATGTTGGGAGGAAGCTTCTCGGCATAGTCGTCCATCTTGAAAAGCGGGAATAAACCCAGGTCAGGAGGAAGTGCAGTGATCTGATCGTTGTCGGGTATGCGAATGGTGCGTTTGAAGGTGATGGTCAGATCGTCTATGCTGATGTCGTCCGTCACACATGTCGTTGGTGCCCACGGATGAAGTTCTTCCAACATCTTGCTAGAGTACGAAGGATGAGATGATAGCTCGAAGTATCAATGTGCGATTAACAGTGTTGGGACAAGTCAATGGTCGCGGCGGCTCGATAGTGTTCGCGGGTATAAAGGATGCGGCATTGAGTATTTGAAATGAATCCTTTTGCGAATTCTAGAGTACCCCCCAAACGAGCCACGTGGTTTATCTGAAAACAGAAAGGCTTGCGAGGGAAAAGCGTGGTTGCCTGTTACTTTGTTCATTTGTCGTTTGCACGGGCAGATGCAGTCACTGGGAAAGGGAACCCCGTTGAGACATCTCTAGCGTACAGCCTGTGAAGTCTCGTTACTGCCTGTTCATCAATGGAGATTAGGTGAATATCTTTCTGGGAAGAGGGACTAATAAGGGATGAGATAATCCTGAATGCTGGCTAAGAAGCCTATGATACATCCAAAAGAAAGTGAATAAGTTATCTGACCAAACAAAGTACCGCGTGGCAAAGACACCCATACAAGGCTGGGATGGAGGCTTTTCAGAAATGGTTACACTTTATTGTACCTCTACTCTACAAACGAGTGACACCATGCAATGCTTGGCAGTAAGCGCATGATCTTGAAAAGATTATCAAATTAATGTTACAGATTCACTTTCGATCCTTGTGTAACAAGGCAGAGCACCTTATTCATTCTACGAGATAGTCACTTTCCATTGTATAGCATCAATATAGAGTACAGTGGAAAGATTTGTCATCAATCACACCGGCCGCGTGGCCTAATGGCTAAGGCGCTACATTTCGGTCCTCATTACTGATCTCTGTAGAGATTCCAGGTTCGACTCCTGGCGTGGTCGCACAATGATCTTGGGATCTTCGCTTTTTGCAAATTCTGCACATACCAGTGGGTCCTACATTCGATTGTCACATTATGGTTGCATGAACATGACATCTAGAAGACATCAAGAAGAGAGAGGCATGTGTTACAGAGCATGATCCAAATATCAAATACCATGTGACAAATTATCGTTGAGCCATTCTTGAGCATCCAAGATCGAGTGGCCGTGCACTATAGAATGTCAGGGGAAACCCATCCTCCCTGCAAACTCGTCCTTTACCAATCGCAAGGCACTTCAGCATCAGGGAGGAGGAGAATGCGGTTCCTCCAGGAGAAGCACCGTCCCAAGTGCTGTATCCTCATATGGTAACACTTTTTGTCACCGCTGTCCCTCCAAACGTGATGAGCACGTGTATTGCCTGGATCGATACAAATCGTTTGTGGGCGGTCGCACAAGTCGAACTCCCAGCAGCCGCCAGGAACTTCTCCGAAAAGACCAGTGCCCACTTGCTTGACCATACAACGGTCGCAATCACCGACCCGAATGACCGAGTTTGAAGCGAAGACGTTCTTCTCAGAGGCTAGGGATTGTCCCAGGTAGCGTGGTTCAAAATCAGCATCGAGAGTGTACATCAAATCGAATGGCGCGTGGTAATCGGGGCACTCGTCCTGTTTACAAGCCGGATGGGTGAAGGTATCCTTGATGACAACCTCCTCGTTCGCTTCGGTACACCAGTTGGATTCGTTCTTGAACGCGTCGACGTTGATGTCCGCCCAGGCCAGAAAGTCTGTGCCGTAGAAGCGCGTCGGTTGTGGTCTGTGTTGTGTTAGAATCGTGGTATTCAAGATTGAATATGGCCAAGAGCTCGTTCTTGAGATATCACTTACTCAGTTTCCCTGGTTTCTGTGGCGTTCCCAAGGTCAGCTTCAAGTTGAGTGGAGTTCTTTGCAGCCACTGGTGAGGCTTGTGTATGGGCGGCCAGAACCGCAACGAGAAGCTTGGTGGTAACCATGTTGATAAACATCTTGTCTGAACAGGTTTGTGAATGAGAGAAGAATCTCCCAAAATAGGTTGGCGAATGCGATTTTACTGAAAAACGAGTGTGTATTAAAAGGGAACTTGCTCTTCTTACAAATGTTGCTCCATAAGGTTCAATCTAAAAGTAAAGGCCTCAAAAAATATATCTAAATTTTGCTCTGATAGTCTAGTTTTCAAACCGTATTAATTGATGTCATGACTTTGTAATAGAGCTATCCCGTGACAGACTCCTCCACGGTTGAGTGCATAATGGAAACAGTTACGCCGAAATGATCTGCATTTTCTACTCAGTCAATAAGGTGGCCACCATTGAAAAGGTCCAAACCTTCCGTCCTTTCCATCGTGTCCACGATCCCCGACGCCGCTCGCTCCTCCGAAACCTTAAGACGTGGTCGCTTAAGAAGTAGTAGCCACCAAGTAGCATAAGAAATGGCGGCTTTGTACTAGGGAATGGAAACCCTTGGGTGGTTTCGACCTAAGTCATAGCACAAACCTACTCAACTTTATCCAGCCTTCGTCTAGATACCTGAATCTTCTAGCATTCATGTATGCTTCCCATTAAAAATTCGTCACTCCATCAACAACTGAGTAACAGAACTCGGGCTAGGTCCGAGGTAATAGAGTTTGACTTGGAAGAATCATGTTCTGAATCACTCAGAGGGACCTGATCTTTCAAGACCCCGCAAACCTTCCAAGAAGGTTCAAAAAGAGAAGTACCAATATGAAAGGCGCCCTAATGATTAACGGGCCGAGTTAGGGAAACTATAAATCCCATACATTCTCACTGGTATTTAAACAACAGTTTCCCAAGGCTTTTCCTTCTTTGGTCTATAGCAGACATCTTCCATGATTCTATCAGCAATCTACCGTATAACCTTCATCCACAATGGCTTCTTTCGTCGATCTGCCCGTGAACGTCATGTTCAATACTATGCAATACTGCAACTCGGCAGAAGACACATACTCATTGCTGACAACCCAACTCGGGGCTTTGAAGCATTTCCTCGCCAACAGAAACCGCTTCATTACGCCCTGTGTTCAGGATCTGAAGTCCAGGTACGGCAGTGTACTTTCCAGCCAGTTCATCCTCGCCGCTCGGCTCCGTCATATTCGCCAACAAAAGGACTTTCATCATTCCACCATCGAGGAAGCTGAGAAGTTGATACGCCCGGTCTTCGACAACTGCATGCAGAACCGATATCGTTACGATCTAAACTTGGCCAGACTTTCTATTTCAGCACTCAATGCTCTGTCCTTGGTAGGTCGCGATGCGGATTGCGTTGTGACCAGCCTTTCAGAACAAGACCTGAGACCCAAAATTCATCGCGAGTGGCGCCCAAAGGATGGGCCTTTTGTGATAGTGACAACAGCCTACCACAATGCAGTCTTTCATTTCGAAGCTTATTGTCAACTATTCTTCCGCAAACAAGACCTCCTATTCAAGACACACCCAGAGATGCGCCCTCTAATGTTCCAGAGAAGCTTTCGCTATCATATGGGCGAATGGGGTACAAACAAACAAGAACCTCTTCTTCTTACTAAAGACAAGACCATTTATGACTTCTATTCGGCCCTCTGCTACGTTCACGACCAGCATTGCTCAATGGTGCTCGATGTGATCGAACACTTCGACCAGGTGTGCCAACAATCGAGTGCCGACCTTGCCATGAAGATGAGACTGTCAGGAGCGGAGGATCCTGTATGTTATCTGATTCTCTGAATTCTACTTGGTAGGTTCCAGAGCCGTTCTCAGCAACAAATGAACAGATACATCCATTACCTCACTTCCCAGGGTCTCGGTATGCTTCTCAAGCTTCGAAACAGGAAAATAGAAGAACGAACTCTTTTCGTACTATCGACATTCTACACGGTCTCGCAATGCCCTGATACTCTGATCAAGAAACACGAGGGAATGTATTCGATAGAGCCCTGTGAAGAATGTGATGAAGTGGCGATCCGGCTTGAGACGGCACCCCCCCAGAATAGGGCTGGTGTGAGAAAAGTAATCGGGGCTTTTGAGAGCGACAACTGGGTGTCTTGGATTTACCTCAACAGGTTCGTCAGCTGGGAACAAGAGGATGAGCAGGACAGTGATGGGTGGCAGTGCAGTGATGAGTGGCAGTGGGTGAAACGATGTGTCCAAGGGGGGTAGTAATAGCGTCCATCCGGCCCTTTGTAACGGACCTACTGAAGTTTGACATCCAGGAGTAGCCTAATAACACTTGGATTGGGTAGTATTTTTATCATGTTTTCTGATCGCGCAGCGAAAGTGCTACCGATGTGAGAGCTCAGGTATCGTGATTCCATAGAGTCGATATAAAGTTGTTCTCGTTGATCTAAGCGGACCTATGTTTACTTCAACAAAAAAGTCCCTACGTAGAAGGCCCTAACACCTGGCCAGCAACATCTGCTTCACTGACCATCACCTTAGCTTCACAGCAAAGTTGTCAAGCTTCAAATTGAGCTTCGAAGTTTTGCCACCACTCACAGGAGTATATGCATACCACTCCATGGAAATAGTCCAAGTACCAGTCTTTGAGTTGGGAAAGTCCGCAATCAAGTTGACCCACTCACCAACCTTGAATGGTCCCTTTTTATTCGGCATGTAGACTTCGCCATATTGTAACTCTTGGCACCGAAGTTGAAAGAGGCTAATTGGTAGGACACCCCATCGGGGGCTATTGCGTTGACAGCCATTCCGGGAGTTCGAGGTGCTGTATACTGTGCGCCATCCTTGGGGAGATACATGGACCATGAAAGTTGAAATGTCGAAGCTTTGCAAGTTTTGAAAGTTTGCTGAAGCTTGTTGTAGCTGGTAGGGTCCTCAGAGCCTGAGGTAGCCCCAACTTGGACGGCATGATCACTTTTGTAGCCTGAGGTCACAACAGCAGCGCTTCCGAGTTTCGCATGCGTTGGCTTGAATACCCACGAACCTGGGTTGTATTAGGTCTTTGCTATGTGGCTCTCAAAATTTCTCAAGACTTACTTAAGCCATTGGACTCAAAGCTCGGGTTCTTGAGTGAATTTGACGGAGTGGTACAAGCTCTTGAATCAAAAAGGCTGAAGACCTCAGCAGGCGCGGCAAAAACAGTAGCGGTGGCTGTCAGCCAGAAGAGAAGGGCTAGTTTGGCCATTGTTAATATGTAACAAGGGTTTATCAACAAAAAGGTGATGATACCAAAGAGTCCCAACCAGACGAGCGGTAAGCTATGTGATGAAATTGAGAAGGGCAACTTCTTTACTTATAATGATACCATAATAACTCAGATGAACCAGTATGACTTCCTCCCTCGCGTGTGCGGCTGAGTCAATAGTTCGAGTGGCGTCGCTCTAGACCCTCAAAGACGCTCAGCCGCACGATACTTCACGAACCATCTTGTGCGGACTACATCCCCGACCTGGGGTTGTATTTACAATCCATAGTTCGCTTGGATGGCAGGGGTCGGCACGCGATGACAGGCTCCACGATTGACAGTGTCGAAGTTTAATTGGCAGCATCTGGCGGGGAAGACGGTGTTGCCTTAAAGTATTATGGTGTTTCCAGCAGATAATGTTTCTTTTTTTTAAAGCATTTGCTTCGGTCAAGTTGCTGCATTGAAGATATTCGTGAAACTTGGTATTTGATGCGGGGCTGTCGTAGTAGTACTAACTAGGGCGTATGCTTTATATCTGTAACTTTGGACTATGACTGATGTGAGTTAGTAGAGCTCTGAAAAAGAGGGGATCCTGATGATTACAGGTTACTAATCTGTACAGGCGATATGTACCCAAGTACGATACACTAACAAATAAGCATAAGCACTTCAATCGTGGAGCCGAAAAGGAGCAGTTTCAAAAGAGACCTTTGTTGAACAAAGATCTCAGGTCATTGAATCCCTCAGAGGATTGGGTGTTCTATGCGGTATGATATGTCATGTTATCTCTCTTCCCTCACAAGTGGAACAATTACATTATGGTCCATCAAAAATGTTACTGTTGGTGCACAAGTAGGTTTGGATACTGCAAATGGAGGCCAACTGCATATTGTTCTCAACTTATGTTGGCAGGGAAGAGGTCCCATGTAATGCCGGCAGTGCGGCACGAGTCGTGCTACCTGAGCCGAGTGCTTATTTGAGGAGACGTCGGGCAAGGCGGGGGCATTCGATGGGATATGTCAAAGCGGCTACAGGTCAATTGTTATCAGTTACTTGTAAACCCCTGGCTCGGCCCGCCGAATGTAGATCTCCTCGTGGCTGGAGCAAAAATAAGTCAGGAGGTGTTCCTATTGGCGATGCCCATGGGAGGCACAGCCCTGTCAGTGTTGGTCAACAATCAAACCAACTGTGATTGAACCGCGAGGGAAATGACGAGTGGAAAGATAAGCAGGCGGCCGTTATTAAAACCAACAAAAGTCTTCCATTGATTTGTTATATAGGTAGAAACTGCGTGACTTCTTCCTTTCCTGAAGCATAGCTGGACTTTCCCAGATCCTCGTCTTAAAGTCTTTGTCTTTTGTCTCTATGATCAAATTGGTTGTTTGATTTGAGGATCCATTTCACCATGAACGACCTCCGTGAAGCCCTGCTGGATCCCTTTCCAAACTGGATTGGTGATCGAACTCTTTCGCAAACCATGGCTATCGAAGAGGAAGATGTTCGCCAGGCTGCCGCTCGAGGTGAACTTGCAGAGGCTCGAGGAATGGCATTGTTCAATCGAACATGGATCATCAGCGACCGATTTTGCAGTGTTGGTGATGGCGTCGACTCTCTCGTGGGCTATCTCCATACCATTTGGCATGTCTATTACCAGATAAGCCGTTTTACATCCCACGAAACGTCTGACCATGATCGGCTGGTTCTCGACATAATCAGGATCCAGGGACTTGGGGGTTTAACCAGGCCTGCATCTGGAAACTACGGAATCGATGTCGCACGAACAGCGGATGGGACGCTGTGGAACGACCTGCCCTTCATGGTCACCGACATGACCAAGCTCTGGGTTGACAACTGCGCAACACTTTCAGGCACCCAGCGTCTCAACGTTTCGTCCTTCCTGGCTAAGCTGGCCTCTACACGCATCAGCAAAGACAGGTTGTGTCAGATCGCCCTCATTGTCCTCCGCTCTGCATTGGAGGACGATCGACGAGACCTCGGCAGCGTCGCAGATGCAGACGATGAAGACAAGAGTCGAACCATGGCAGATCTAATAATTGCTCAGCTGCTCCCATCCGCTGCGATCTGGATTGAAGAAGCGAACTACACCCTGATTGAGCTGTCTGATAAGTTCTGGAGTGACTGCCCGAGCTCAATTGGCCAAGGTGGTCCCTTGTTTGTACAGTCAGAGCTTGGCAAGCGATGCCCCAATGGGTTCAATCCCTGGCGGTGGATGTTCTGGCTCAAGCGCCTGCATGAGATCCGGGATCAGGCAAAAGAGGCCGATGAGAGCCGCCTGGAGGAGTATGCCACTGAGGCCATTGACCAAATGGTATCGAGGGTGGAGGAGCGGAACTCGGAGATTCTCAGGGCTTTTAAAGACGGAGATGAAGAATTGCATAAGGACCCTCATTTGTCTTGCTTGGAGGCTCTGATCCAGGATAAGACGAGTGATGACGCGAACTAGTCGTATCTAGTCTCTACGTCTTAGTAGCAGGGATTCTCTTATTTCTTTACGTAGTAATCCATTGAGATTGTCTATTATAATTATTATGAAATCTGCGGGACCCGTAACGACCGTTGAGAGATATAATGAGAGAATCTTTGCAAAGTCAAGATGTTCGCACCATCATAACTCTCATAGTTACACAAGCCCATGTTTCATGGCCTTGCGTCGCGTATCTTCCACCCCCACCTCTTTTCACTGTATGAGTCCGTCATAGCAATGACAGGGATTGCGAGGGCCCTAAGTTACAGATGTTCAATAGCCTCGAAGGGTAGTTCAAAGCGCATGCGGGATATGCAATTATCTTTTGTGAGACCTACCTAGACTTAATCAACTGCTCCGATTGGATCAATCGTGATCCCTGTCGCAGGAAATATGCGCGCATTTGACGCTCTAGTTCTTCTGCCAGGAATGTTGGTCGTCTCAAAGAGAAACACGCTCTCGACCAATTCACAATTGGATTGATCGGGGCTGGCCTGCGAGAAGAAAACTCCAGCTGCAGTAGCTAGTTCCCGTGTCGATAAGATCATTGTGCAAAGCACATGTAACTTTTTCTGAACGAGCCTTTGTTAGCTCGCGAATGTGCCGGCGTGGTACAGTTGCATACGGATAATTTGCCGAGGGAAATGATCTTCAGGGATGCACAAGCACGTTTTGGATTCGTTGAAGGCAACGGTAATCAAATAAAGTTTGCCGAGTCTTCCGATGTAGTTGGCATGACCAGGTATACCCCAGTTAGCAACCCTCTATATCAGCTGGATGATGCATCAGCAAAGTCTACCTACATATCATGGTGGCGCAAAGCGGTACAAGCACATGCTTGGCACCTAGGATTTCTCACTCAGGCGGGCTTTCTCAAAGGTACCAGACAAAATGTGACACAACTCTATCAATTTCAAAATGCGAAAAGCGAGCTCCAGAATCCGATTGCTGAGTCTCAGACAACACGACATGCTATCACAACACACATCACAAGCTTCGTAGACTCGAACACTGTCGAGCTGTCTACGATTCTTTCAGATCACCTGGGAGCTATGAGAGATTTTTGGTCGACCGAGTACAGTGTCCAAGTGATGTATATTCGATAAGCAGAATCACCTTATGTAACATATCGATACCGATTAATTCTGGAAATGAGCTCAAAGTTAACGGACTACAAGTGATGTTCGACTTGCCTGCCTGGCGATTCTCCTTACAATGTGACGTTGCCTTTATTCCCTGCTCGTGACTTCTTCTATCAGGTTGGGCTGGTAGAATATTACGCCAGGTGCATAGAAATAGCGAGGTGCATGTATTTAATTGATGACATGCCCAGTTGAGCTGTTTGTTGGATGTACTGTATTTTGCATTGCATTGCATACACGGATCAAATCCATAACCCTCTCATCAAAGCCGCTGAGGCCTGGCAATAGAGTAGTATCAGCACTTCTCAACGAGTCTTGCGGGATGGGAATTTCTATAAGAACGAGCTCACTCCTCGGCTATCTCTAGACAACGCAACACATCAATCACCATCACTTCTACTCAGTCATCCATATATAACTTTTCACCAAAAACAATTACCATGCAGTTTTCAACCATCGCCTTAGTCTTTGTTGCTGCCATGGGCGCAGTAGCTACTCCTGTCGATCCTCCTGCTCAAGACCTTGACGCGAGAGGCGATTTGTACCCTCGCCTGGATTACTGGGGGGTCAGTCAATAACACTACACTCCATGTCACCCTGTCCGATTCACAACTAATCACACTGGTTCGATCTTCAGACATGCACCAAAGCCAATAACCGATGCAGGTACAAGAACGACAAGGGCAGAACTGTTCTTCAGAACTGCCCCAAGTTCACCAACAAGAAGGTGCAGTACCCTAGTCTTCAAACAGCAACTCTTGCTAAAATGAGATGTCTCTAGTGCACCAAGGATGGCAACAGATGCAAGTGGGACAGTGCCGCAAAGGATCTCATCTGCTACTGAGTGCCGCGAACCCCCCACGAGCCTTTCCAATGTTTTCATGCCCCTACTATGATCATGGCAATCGAGTCTCGGGGCCACTATGGACACCCGCAACAGAAATTGGAATCGGGCACATTCTATGGTATTTCAGGTTGGTATAAGCCACTTCAAGAGGACACCTCGGTTTTCATGGACAGTTATTACCCGGGACATGTTCGTGTATACCTAGCCAAATATGCCACTGATTGATATTTCTGTACACGTGTTTGCTCATACCAGGTTCACCCAAGTACAAAATTCTAGTACCCATCACGACGACATAAATGCACAATTGTAGACTATCCAATCACACACGCGTATCATAAGGAATATGGGGCTTTATGCACCCTCAACTGCGGATCTTGGAGGTCTCGGGATGCATAGATAGATGCCGCGTAACGTAATTTTCACAGTGCTGAAATTCATTTATTTTGAATCAACGTGTCTCAAGTTTACTTAGTAATAGAACGAATCAAGACATATCTTAGAAACCCCAGTATATGAGCCACGAGCCTCTACCCGGCAGGTAGGCATTGTCGAAACTTCTGACTTCTACTCGAGGTGTTGGAGCTATGTCAAACCCTCAGTTAGATATGACCAGTAACAGCAGTGAATTGAACAGGAAATAACATACCATGCCGGGAGGATTTACCCAGACTTGCACACACCGACGCAGCATTGTGTGGCAAGATCGCAATCTGCGCTGGCGCGATAAAACCGTAAGTTGCCCTTACAGGGCGTGCAGCCGTTCCTTGTTAGGCCACCGCGGGCGTTGTTGTAGCTAGGCAAAAGGCCTGGCACGGGGTTGGTCAGGGCGAATGGGGCGTACAGAGTACAGGCAATAAGGAACGATTTGACGAGCATGTTGATGGTTTGGAAAAGATTGATGGTTTGGGAGGTATTGGTGAGTTGAGCTGAGCTGTATGTGTTTGATTCTATTTCAATTATAAAAGCCCAGCTAACTCTGATATATATAGGAGATCTTGCGTCTCGAGTGAGAAATGTGTAACTGCGTATGGTGACCCAGACCTCAAGGTCCACATCCAGCCACATTAAGCTATTGGAGTCCAGACTCTTATTTTCTCAACCTATAGTCTTACAATAGCCCACGCATAGCGCGCCTTCATTCTTGTACAGGTAATATTCTCAACTCATCGCTTCGTGAACAAGACATTATGGCTCTGTCGTGGAAATTCAGCTGAGTTTTGGTTAGCTTTCTAGACCGAAATGAGAAACTCAGCCCAAGCCGGCGAATCGAAATATCGTCGCAGCTATCCACATTCTGCTTTGAAAGGTGGGCTAATTATTTTGCGCCAGCCACAGACAGGCCCTAGCTTTGTATCAGAACTTGATGACCCAGTCAGAAGTCATAGGTTAAAAGCCCATTTAACACAGAAATTGAGCCACAATTTCTCACCAAGTTCAGCTGTCCAGCTACGACCACTTCTTATGCCAAGGTTGAAAGCAATATCCATGCTATGTACTAAGCTCTTTGCTAGTATTCAGCTAGCTCTGAAAGTTCAGTAAGAATCACCAGCCCGTGTCAAGTTCTGCTAGCATTATTAAGGATTTAATCAAGGAGGCGGCCTTATTTCTCCCAGAGATAGCAATCTAGAACCTCATATTATGTGGACTGACAGCATAACAACTTTCCATTCATTGTGATATAAGATAGTGACTCATTCCTAGTGCCAACATTATAACAAGTACCAAACAAGCAATCCGATTCGCCGCTTGGTTATAGTCTAATATTCTAACGCCAAATGTACCAAGCCCAATCATAGGACGCTTTTTTTGTCAATAGTCGATATCTCGCATAAGATTGGTTTTACTATCTACCCTAATATTACTCAAAACTGATATTCCTAGAGTCATGCTTTATGGTAAAGCCACATCTCCTCTGGTGGAAGATAAACATGATCAATTTTGTGACAGATCTTATAACCTTGATCTATCTCAAAAGGATATCCACAAGGTCATAATCCAGTCGTGTGACACATATGGAGGTAACATGTAATAAAAGTCCTCCCGAATTGACCGCCTTTTTTGATGTCCAAATATGGGGCCCCCTCTTGCTAGACCTTGAGACATTGTAAGAGTCCAAGAGAGCGGGTAGTGTGGCTATTCATCGGCGGCTAAAGATACATTATCAACCAAGTGACTCCTATGTTGACTATTCAGATGACGAATCGCTGAACCAACCAGCAGCTGGAAATCGTTACAGAGGCTTAGTTATGGAATTGACTTGATAATAGGTTAGACATCCTAGAGGACACCCCGAAAGACTATGGGTTCCTATTATGATAACCCACGTGATAGGCGGCCGAACCCACTGCCAGCGGGAGACTGTTACGACTGAGAGGCTCCAAAAGTGAATACACCCTTCCGTTCTGGAGTGGATGTCACATGTTCGGTCCCAAAGCCTGCAGGGAGACTAGGCGATCCAAAACCCCCCTGGGAAGGGACCTTTGCAACCCCGCCAAAAAGCCCACCAGTTGAACTAGACGGTCGCGGGTCGGGAGAAGGGTTTGTGCCACCAAATAGTCCAGTGGAGCTTGCCGGCGTCGGGGTCACCGGTCTCTCCATTGACTGGGAACTGGAAACAACTGGTCTAGAGTCGGGAGAAGCTACCCCGCTAGACGCCAAGTATGCAGTTGCCGAGGAGAGGGCTTGCTCTGTTACACTTCGATTTGCATCTACAGTTGTAGTTCCCAAAGGCTTTTGGGAAGGAGGTGATGGAGCCGAGGTTGTTGGGATTGATGCTGTTGTTGGTGTTGGAACCGAAGTAGCTGCGACGGGCTCAGATATCGAGGCACTTGATTTGGACGAGGGCAACACTATTTATTCATCTTAGCTTCACTTCCCTAGGAAAGCTTGTTATCGCCGTACCTGTCATCGGTCTTGGCCTGTATCGCCGACAGTGCGCCAAGCCCTCGCGCAGAGTCTCGACTTCTGTTTGTAGTGCTAATCTTCGAGCTGTCGTCTCACTGGGTTCCGCGGCAAGCTCCTTGAGTCTTTCTGTGCCCATACGGTCGACTTGTGATGGGGTGAGGATATCGGGTATGCTGCATACCAGACAACTTTCGATGGCCAGATTGATCACATTATCGGCGAACGTGCGTCGAGACATCTGCGTTTGGTCAGCATATCATCCATGCACTTCACCGCTGGACACTCACCTCATAGTATGTTAGCATCATGTCGATGACTTTATCCGTTCCAAATTCCCCATCGCGTGATTCTTTGCCAGATGCCATAGCTTGGGCTATCCTCTCCGGGGACACCTTGTTCTTGGATCCATCGCTAAACATCTCGGGATAGTTATCCTTCAGTGTCTTGCAGACCTGACTCGCGAGACGGCTTGTTGATTTCTCAGATAAGCCTCGGTAAAACTCCATATCTAATGGAAGTGCATAACCTCGGGAGTACGGCTTGAGTAGCTCTTCAACTTTGTTCCGAAGCTCAGTTTCCTTCTCGTCAAAAAATGGATCCACACAAGTAGCCAAGATTGCTTCAGTAGTTGGATTGTCTTGAGGGGGCCCTATCACGTGCTTGAAGAGTTGATCAACGAAAGCTTTGGCAACAGTGATGATAGTTTCCACATGAAACTGAGCAATCTTCTTCCAGGGAGCTGCCTGTTTCTTGAACAGCTGCATGGCTAGATCTGCATTTGGAGAGCCTGGGAACTCTCGGCCTTGATTGGCGGCAGCCTTTTTCTCGAGCTCGATGCGAAGCTCGTCAATCTCGATGTTTTCTGGCTCTGCAAAGTCATAGGGGTACTGGCGAATGAACTCGCACAAATATTGAGGGAGATCATCCTCTTTTGGCTCATCCGCATCTGACGAAATAATGTTTTGAGTTGACCCTTTAGTTCGAAGAATATGATCAAAGACTCGATTGAAGTTCCGAAGGATAGCCCTGAATTTGTAATCGTCCTCATCCAAGGTACCAAAGAATGGATCATTGTATTGCCCGTTGCAACCGTCCCTAGCGAGACGTTGGAAATCGGTGGCGATAGTGAGCAAGAAAGACCTCCAATCTTGATGCTCGGATCGAGGGTTTCCCAGTCGTGTGAGATCCTCCTGCCGTTCTCGGAGCTTGACTTCGATATCCCCAATAACCCCTGGCAGGCTGTTTCGGATATGGTTAAATAAGACGCTGCTAAGCTTCCTACGAAAGCTGGAGATTCCACGGTCTTGCTCGGGGATAGAAGCCCAAGCACCTTCCTTGAAAAAAGACTCCTCAGTCTGGTCTCGGGTCTCGAGGCTTATCTCATCTTCCGCCCTATTCCGTAGGACATGCCACCCAAGCTGTAGCTTTTGTGCGATTTCTTAATTCTTTGCGACCCTAACATACTCCCTCTCGCTCGAGGTACCTGCGCGGGCAAGGTCGGGCTTGGTGATGACTCCGATGGTGCGTTGTCTATGAGAGTCGATCTTTTTAACCATGGACAGGGCGATGTGGTTGGCGAGATTATTATTCGCAGTGATCACTACGAGGATAATACTATTTTCCTGTTGCATGTAGCTTTTTACCAATTCATCAACCGTTTCTTTGCCCCCAAGAGACTGGTTCTCCGTGTCTGTTTGAAACAAGCCAGGAAGATCAACAAGGCTCAATGGGTACATTTTAGGGCCTTCAATTTCAAGACGCAAGACATCTTTAGAAAATTCCTGTCCACCCTGAGTGAAGCCCATACTCTCTTTAGCTTCTCTTATGATTTCAGGGAGGTCGTCTTCGCGAAAACCTGTTCTCTGAAAGGTCTGGACTGACTTGGACTTGTCTGCAAATTTTATGCTGACATCTACACGGGTGTCTCTGGCATGGCGAAGAACTAACTCGGTCGCGAACCTCGTGCAAAGGTTGCCCTCGACAGGGAAGCGGACATGCGAGATAGCTTCGAGAACCGAAGACTTGCCGGCCGACTGCTCGCCAACAACGATGATCTGAGGCATATTGACAATCTTTCCAACTTCACATGCACTTAGCTTGTCACTAATGTCATGTAGAGAACGGGCTTCAGTGGTGTTGAGTTGCTGCAGAACATCCGAGTTGAGTGAGACGTTCATAGTGGCGGATGGGTGCTGGCGAATTCGATAGTTTTTGAAGCTGTGGTTGTTGTTTGTTACTAGGATATAATGATGTACAAATAAGTTGACTATTAGGTGGTTGGAGAGAAGGATGAGTATTGAAGGCGCTGGTTCTCAAGTGAAGCTGCAACATGCCACTTTTATTCCAAAGAGGGAGCCTTCACACCCCAGGATGAGCAGGACCAACACACTTCTGCCCTTGTCTCCTTTAGCTCTCTTACAGGGACACATGTTTCGAAAATGCAGCTGAAGGTCGTTATCACCAACAACATACCTACCGTGCTAACCTATTTTGGTGCCCCTCTTCTTCCTTTCACCTACCTACAACGCGCCTTATGTTTTGTCCACATTCCCTCTCTACCCTCAACATGTGCTTTCTAAGAAACGGTTGATAAGCTTGGAGCAATTATCTTCTCCAGCTAGAACCGAAGCGCAAGGTTGGATCGATATTAACGCGGAGCACTGGCAATCTTGCCCCTAGGTCGTGCCTCATCTCGGTAGGCTAGTGGGGCTGTAGACTTTAGTGCTAAAACTCATCACATCATTTTGGCTGTCTACCTTGTTCCGAGCGCCTAGCAGGCCAACAAGATTGATATCGTGATTGCCATGAGCCATGAACCACAGTTTAACGTGATACAGCTGAATGAAAGCTGCTTATCCGCGGGGCGGTGCTCAACACCCATGCTTTACTGCCATGCACAGTCACAATGCTCAACAAACAGGGGAACATCTCACGATGAAATATTGGTGGATTCTGAGCACACCCCCAAACAGCTCTGGTCCACCTGAAAACCCAATCTCCGGCATTGCGTTCAGACAGGAAAAAAGCCAATTTAGATCAGCAAAGTAAAGATGGTGCATTAGCATCTCGACCTAACATTCTTGGCGACGGGAGACGGCTCGAACTTATCCTAACAAGTGAAAGGAAAGATAAAGAGAATGAAGGCACTAAAGAAGTATGAGAATGATGTTTTGTCGGTCAAGTACAATTCTTTTAGACAAGTCTGGTAGACGAGGCTTGAGGCTTGAGGCTTGATTTTAGGTCAGCATGTCCGACATGCCAAACCGTACTCTAATAGTGAATGTAACATGATACTAGATGTAAAAGACAAGCAGCTATTTTGTGTATAATCCGACGCAATATCTCAACCTCTCTGTCGTGACATTATGCGCTATCCTCAGAGTTGACTTACAACACAATAAGCTACCGCACATCCAGGCAATTAAACTCCCAAGCCTATCGATATGCCGTATCCATCAAAGTTCCTCAATCAGCTTGAAATCTCGAACAAATTCCTGCCATACGCCCTCCCCCCTCTGCAAAAGCTCACAAGGCATTGGTTGTAGGTTCTCAGCTATCCTAGATTGCAACGGTTGGCCTTGCATCCCTCGCATAGGTCCTTCTCATGTTCACCAGTAAACTCTCCTGAGTAAGGAGGCGGGTCCAGGTTTATTCCGCTCCATTTCTTGAGGCGATATGCCACCCGATCCGCGTATGACTTTTCATCCAGAAAGGGTCGACTGGTGCTATTACATGCTTTACAATGCTGATTGTAGATTCTAGCATTGTATCGGTTGTTGTCGTACATCCGAATCGTAATAGTGATCTTCTTGCTCGACCAACCATTGGTTGCACATTTGCGGTTATTGCAAATGAATCTACCCATCACGTTTGTGTCATATGATTTGATGCACGTGCTGTCATCGTCGACTTTGTGAAATTGGAAGCGGAGCTTATCCCTGGAAAGCAGGCGCGATACTGTTCTATGCAAGTCGGGGTACATAGACCACCTCCAGGAATTGACACGCGGCATGACACAATAGTAGATTAAGAGTGAGGGAAGAAGTGGAAAGTCTAAAATAAATGAGAAGACGAGTATGTCGCGGGACAAGTGTATTCCTACCTCTATGCTGTTATTATTGAAGCCCATGATGATGCAGGAGGCCCACCACACGCCACTTATCGTGCCGGACAGTGACAAGTAGGGCCTAAACCTTGATGCCTGACCCCCAGCTGCTTCTCGCCCCGAATCTATGGGCTTGAGCTGAAAGTGGTCAATTTACACATTCTACGAGCGATCCTGCTAACATACAAATCGGAGGGAGAAGCTCACGGTCGAGATCCTGGTAAACGAAGTTTGAGGTAATTGACTGGAGGAGGCCTCAAAATAACTTGATGTACCGACTTAGTTGTATTAATAGTAGGATACAATACTATTATAATGCTGTTTTGTAATATGCTGTCGTTTGTACCAGGATAACACGACTAAATGCTCACCTTATAAACATCCCTTTGATATAGATCAAGGTTACGAGATAAAACAAAACACCAAGTTTATCAAGCAGTTTGATTCAAGTCGCCGAGCCGTATTTCCACAAGATGAGCTTCTTAAATATAAAGATTCTAGTAGATACAAAACTCCTTTTCCGCAGGGTTATTCTCAAGGTACTCGCCTTGCATGATCCCATCGACGTAGGCATCCCCACAGAAATACAATCCTCCGCTGCGTCGCTGCCGCAAGACGATGGGCGAACTCACGCCCCAGATTAGAGAGACGATATCTCCAACCTCAACACCCACATGACCAAGCCCCAGCATGCCTTTACTTGTTTTGAAGAGTGTCCGATTCCTGTTCTGACAAGATAAGGACTGTCTCCAATTAATTGCAAACCATGTGACCTGCTCTTCATCGAGAACCCCAGAGTTATGGCCGAAGTTGTTGTAGAGGGGACCGTGGTAGATGAACTTGATTTCCTGGTCTGTTAAACTCTTGGCATCCACATCTTGCAACCGCATTATCTTGCGGCGAAGGGTACGCGTCCCTTTGATAATGGAAGTACGATCTTGTGGAGGAATACGCGTTAGAGCGGGTGGCGTGTAGTGCGTGATGGTCCGCCAGATATAGTCTTCCCCAGGACCAGATTCTGACCCTAACCCAGTGAAGGTAGCAATGGATCGAAACCAGTCATCTGGATCTTCCAGCCAGGACGGTTCATAAGGAGTTGTTTGAACCCACTCTGGCGGGTGCATGACGTCCGTTATCTCATCCACTTGGCAACCGAAGCAGTGAAGGACGTTGGCATTTCCTTTAGCACTCAACGCCCTTCCTCGCCCCGACAACCTGCCGGTAGCCTTGTACATTCCGGAGTAATTGATACGGTAAGTTCGAACACCCCACATTCCAATCTTGCGCCAGTCAGGAACCCACGTAGGTAGATACCCGGTTGACTCCCCGGGATTGCAGAAATCCAAGTTAAAGGAAACGTAGTCGTCATTTGCACAGGTCATCATATCTCTGGTTAAGGCCGTAAAGACTTCGGCAACTGACTTGGTATAGTCCACGCGTATGCCTCGAGCTTGTTCTTCCGTTAGTATGCCGAGTAACCCAAACAGGATGTCTCTGGGATCAGTTGCACTATAGTGCGGGCGCCCGGGTGCAGCTCCAGTTTCCCAGAGAACGTCTACCAAACGTAAGGGCTGCGCAGTAGGGGTTTGTCGCAGATGATGCCGTGTATACAATGACTTTATCTCGTAAAGAATGAGCGATAAACCCTTACAAAAGCCATCCCCTTTAGGGTGCATCAGGCGCAACCCTGAGCGTATGCAATACCATATGGCAGTAAAGGTTGCCTCAAAGAGTTCAAGCGACAAGCTCTTTGTGCCCACGACAACAAGTGCTTCTTTTGCTAGAGTCACCTCTTGAATAATCCATATTCGGTGCCAGTAGTCCCTCTGCAAAATGTTGCGTATGCCAGTTATCAAAGGGGATGGCGCCAATAGAGCATCCTCATTCAAAAGTTCCCAGAAAAAGGGCCCTAATTTCGATTCCGATGCCGTACGCCCATCGGTATCTTGGTGGCGGGACTGCTGCTTGAAATAGGAGTCTATCTCTAGTCTTGTCGCTATCTTGTTCCATAAGTTCGCGATATCGTAAGAGTGCGCCGTGGGTCCAATTCGAGAGATAAAGTCCATCGTTAAATCACTCTCAATGGTTCCAGTTCCCAGCCACAGATGAACAATCCTCGCGTGACTAAAAATTTCTCGCATTTCCATGATTTGCCAAGATTTTTCGTAGTCATTTGACTGTTCAATACAGATCGCATCAATCCAAAGCCAGGACTCGATCCCATCTCGTCGCAATTGCCGCAGAGCCTCATGTAAGTTTTGGGTGATTTTGAATTGACAACCGTTCACCTTGATGTGCACAGGATCGGTATTGGTTCCCCAGGTATATGAGACTGCAGCGTAAGAAATGTTGTCATTCAGCGATACATGTTGCAGTTCCAGTGAGATCGGTTCGCCATCGTCAGCCGGCCCGGCCGCAGCACAAGAAAATCGGAGAATCCTGATCTCACGAGTTCTATGACTCAAGGGGTTGTAATTGAACATCACGGTCTGTTAGAGAGACCGAGTGGATTTCTTTGAAGCATGAACTCTTGGTCTGAGGTTACTGGTGCAGGAGGCAGCCATCAGGTTTATCAAGATATGACATTAGGCAACAAAGTCTGTCGGGTCAGCCTAAGCACATGACGTACAATGTGCTGTACAGCCCACTTTCAGTGTGTCTCCTCCACACAGGCTAAAAGCAATAGACTCTGGGAAAGACATATCTAGTGGCTGTATGTTCGGCTTTATATCGAGGGAAGCCCATTGGGTTGGCATTTGACTTCTTTTTGTTTTCTAGCTACCAGTATTACTGTTCCTTTTTGCAGCCCAATTTTGAAAGTCGTCCGGTCTCCAGCTACCAGTAGCGCGGAAACTGTAGTGGAAGAGCATAAGATGTTAGTAAATGGCTGAGAGTTCACACCACCGGTGCTTAAGAAGAGTTCTCAGATACCATCTATTTACAAACTGCTCAAGGCATGTCGTAAGCTTCTAGCGCGGAGAACGAAGTCCAGCTGGTTGGTTTTCCACTCGCTCGTGTCTTCCGCGGTTACGAAGGTATCGGTTACCGGGAACCCCTCTTTACGAGATATAGTAACCCTACCTTGAAATCCGCTAGACTTTGGAGGTTATAGGTAAGTTCTATGTAGAGCAAGTGGATGTCAAACGGGGTCAGCCTGCTTGTTCTGTACCTGACAGGTTGTGAGCATGCCACGGGACAACCTTTGCAATTTCAGACATCGCTGAAGAAGACAAAGACTGTATTCTTGCCGAAAGGTTCTGAGATAGACCTGTCCTTCAGCTTTTAACGCTTACAATCCCCCGATTCGGCTGGCCATGCGCCATATTAACTACCTATTACTTGAGATGGAGGATAGGCCTCAGAAGTGCTGTGATATACCACTTCGGCCAGGTGAGAAAGACTTCCCGGTACATATCATACCAGCTGGTGATGTCTCAGGTCAAACCCAAGATGACAGACTCTTTTACAGATGAGAAATTACACTCCGAAGCTACACAAAACCTGCACATATCATACACTTCCTTGATATCATTCAAATCCATATTCTGGCCACTCACCGACACATGAAGTTCCTAAGACTGGCGGACATATCCATGCCCACTATCCCACAGTACAACATCACGCTGCTCGCAGATATGGAGAACGATGTTCTAGAGCGTCGATAATTCAACAAGTTCATGGCATGCTGGCGAAAGTCGGCCCCGGGCGGCGAATAACAACTCAACATGGACAGCATGAAAGCAACAGGAAACAGCATAAATAACGGTGAAGTTGGACGCCTAGCCACAGTTTCTCTTAGCAAGAACTTTTGAGCCCTTCCTCCGCACGTGACTGTGGATTGACAAACCAGGGGGGTTACTCCATTTTATGGGCTTATAAACAGTATCCGTATGCATCTGCCGAAGTTCCGCGGAACTGCAGCCAATCGGATGCGCTCTATCAAAAGAATGGGGTCAGAAGGTAGAATGACGTTGATGGGAAGTCGTGAAAAACAGCTTTGTCCTTGTCAATTGACCAATCGCCTTCAAGATATAACAAGTCCCGTTGTAGATTGTGGAGAGATTATCCCTCGGAAGTTATGGCTGCACACATCTGGGGTAAGTAATCTGGGGCAATCAGTCCCAGTATCGTATGCAAATGTATCATACAAATATCCTCGTCTCTGCCCTTGTAAACACGTCTTCTCCGTTCTCACATCCTTCACTGGAAGAAGCATCATCATGGCTCTCATCGAACTTCTAGTCTCCCCTTGGGCCCCCGTGGCTCTCATTGTCGCCTTTGTGGCCTGGTACATCCTGCCTTGGGTCAACAACAAGAACCTCCGGGGAATTCCCGCACCTTTCCCAGCACAATTTAGCAATTTTTGGTTACTTTCAGCATGCCGACGTGGAAAACGCTATGAGATTGTTGACCAGGTTCACAAGAAACTTGGCGTTCTTGTTCGCATTGCGCCCAACCATGTTAGCGTTGCGGATGCTGACGCTATCAACACTATTTACGGACACGGAAATGGTTTCTTGAAGGCGTATGTTCTTATCTAAAATGGTTCGATTGCACTTGAAACTTACATGAGTTAGTGACTTTTACGACACCTTCGTGTCCATCCGCCGGGGTCTCTTCAACACTCGTGACAGAGCCGAGCACTCTCGCAAGCGAAAGATTGTGTCGCATACTTTCGCCCCCAAGTCTGTTTTGGAATTTGAGCCTTATATTCGTCAGAACCTCGAGATTTTCATCAAGCAATGGGATCGCATTTCTAGTAACAAGCAGGCCGACGGTTATGGAGGCGTAGACTGCCTCAATTGGTTCAACTTCCTTGCTTTCGATATCATTGCTGACCTGGCTTTCGGTAAACCATTCGGTCAGTATCACAGACATTTACACCATCTAGAAATACTAATATCGTCAAGGTATGCTCGCTTCCGGAGAGGATATCGCTGAAGTAAAGGTGTCCCCCACAAGCCCTACCATCTACGCACCCGCAGTCGAGATCATGAACCGCCGCGGAGAAGTCTCAGCTACCTTGGGATGTCTTCCCCAACTCAAGCCTTATGCCAAATATCTTCCCGATCCCTTTTTCAGCCAAGGTCTCCAAGCGGTTGAGAACCTCGCCGGTATTGCTATCGCCCGAGTTAGTGAGAGACTGGAGCGCGGCGGAGACTCTACACGAAAGGATCTTCTAGCTCGTCTCATGCAGGGTCGCGACGAAAAGGGTGAGCCTCTCGGTCGAGATGAGCTTACTGCGGAGGCTCTCACTCAATTGATTGCTGGAAGTGATACTACCTCAAACTCTTCTTGTGCGCTGCTCTACCACGTTGTGAGGACACCTGGAGTCATGGAAAAGCTTTACGAAGAACTCTCCGCTGTTGTGCCCGAGGGTGTCGCTATTCCCGACTACGAAGATGTCAAGCATCTTCCCTACCTCGGCCACTGCATCAACGAGACACTTCGCATTCACTCTCCATCAGGCATCGGCCTGCCTCGTGAAATCCCAGCCCATCATAAGGGCGTTACCCTCCACGGACGCTATTTCGGCCCTGGAACTGTTCTTAGCGTACCAACATACACTATTCACCACTCCAAGGAAATCTGGGGCGCCGACGCTGATGATTTCCGACCTGAACGATGGGAGACCGTAACTGACAAACAGAAAACTGCATTTATCCCCTTCAGTTACGGTCCAAGATCTTGCGTTGGAAGAAATCTGGCGGAGATGCAGATGAGACTGATTGCAACGACTTGGATCAAGAGATACAATGTCATCTTGAGACAAGACGTGATGGAGACTCGTGAGGGCTTTTTGCGGAAGCCCATGGGCCTTGACGTGGGCTTGGCGCGGCGATGATCCTGATTATTAATTGGTGGATGTAGAATTTGGCGAAGATTTGAGACTCTTATTATTGTATTCGTCCACTATGGAGTTGAGTAAATGGTTGAACCTGGCTCTCTAACTTGACAGGCCCATCTTAAATTTGCGACCGTTGCATGGATCTCTATCGATAAGCATCTCCTTGGCTAGAACGTACCGAGAAGTGCATGGGCCATTCTATAGCCACACTTGGCATCACATTACGGATGTTCTGACCTTGAGGCTTACGAATGCTGCGGGCTCCATTATACGAAGTGGATAGTCATAAATTAGAAGGATTCGGTAGAGATTCTTAGGTGTGGCAGTGTCGACCAGATCGATCCACGGTTCAGCTCAATTGGCACGAAATCAACGAGTTCGCTGCGCCAGATGGATCCTCTCTAGCTTTATCGAGTGCGATGATTCGCAAATGTAGAAATAAACCTCTCAATAAACACCTGTCGACGAATAACAATTACAACTTAGCTCCACCGGGCGCAGCGAATTCTCATCCATTAATGTTAGTTAGCCAATGACTATCAACCTCCAAATCAGCCAAGACGTTTTCAGCTTCGGGCTAGTGTCGCAAGATGACCAGGGTCAATGCATGTGATGACACAAACATAAAAAGCTTACTCCCCCACTTATCTCTCGATAGCTACAGAGTGTCCCGACTTAATCAATCTCGCAATAAACTCTACCGGCTATACAATGGGTGAAGGCGGCTATATCAACCTGGTAAACGGCACGCCGTACCGATGGAAACGTACCGGCCAGAACAGTTACCAGATGGACGCGTTTGACTTTCCAGAGTCAATCGACGCCGGTAAGCTTCTCCTCCAACGACCTACGCGAAGATGACTAACCCCACCACAGGAAACGTGCCATCCGTGTATCTAGAATTCGACCAGGGCGTTTTCAAGAAACGTGAAGACACCAGCGGCTCAGCCACGTACAAGCTGGAGGGCACAGACGCCAGCTTTTCGGTGCACGTTGGCGATAAGCCAGAAAGGATTTGGATTCAGTTTGACAGCTTAAGCGCTACCAACAACCCCCGCGGCTCAAAGATTGAGCTAGGATGGCGTCACGACGGATGCGTCACTTTTGTCCTCTCTGGAAAAGAAGGAGATTTCCACTCGTCAAACCCGCCCACGGATTGGATGCAGCAAAACAGGAACACGCTGGGTCAGCGGCCTTTGTCACAGATTTGCATTCTGGGTACTCACGACTCGGGCATGTCGCAGGTGTCTCACTGTGATATCCCAGGAGGTGTCATTGATCCGTACGTATTGTGTCAATCGACTGGCGTCGCAGGACAGCTTGCCCATGGTGCACGATACTTTGACATCAGACCGCAGTACTCCGGAGGAGGTCTGTGGACGGGTCACTACACAGGTAAAGTCGGCGGTCGCGGCGAATCAATCTCGAGCATCATCTCGGCCATCAACGACTTTACCGAGAAAAACGCCGAACTCGTCATCCTGAACTTCTCCCACTCTCTCCAGAGCGATACTGATGATTGGCGCGAGTTCAACAAGGAGGAATGGCACGCCCTTATGAAGGAGCTGCTCAAAATACAGCATATTTACGTTGTCGAAGATAAATCCAAGGCCAACGATCTAAGTCTCCTCAAGCTAGACGATTTCATCGGCGATGGCAAGGCAGCTGTTGTGATAGTCATGGAGCAGTGGGATCTTGACATTGGAGAGTACGCCCACAAGGGTTTCTACAAAACATCCCAGCTCAACATCCGCAATGAATACTCCAACAAAGACGACACCACGGTCATGGTGAACGACCAGCTCGAGAAGATGAGAGGCCATATGTCTGCCAAGGAGAAGCGACTCTTCCTTCTCTCGTGGACACTGACTCAACAGGCGCCGAACTGGGATGGCGATGTGGTCAATTTTGTCAAAATCGCCCCGCGGTCTTTGAAACCGATCAAGCATCTGGCGCGCCGGTGCAACAAGGAGCTTTTCACGCGATTGTTGCCGGAGGTCAGTGTTGAGTCGTTCCCTAATGTTGTTTATATCGACTATTTGGATAGTCAGGATTATGTGGCCCTGGTTGTTGCAATCAACGACAAGGTTTTCAATAGCTGAAGGGGATACCCAAGTAGCCTGTATTCCGATAATACATATGAGAAAGTCCATCAGAGGATCTTGTAAACCTTTTGTTCCATCATCGGACGCAACCGTGTTTTTTACAACCCAAGTATATCTTGACGTCTTAGGGTATTCTAACAACGACTCGACCAGTGATCTGCTGCTTTTTGAGATCCTCAATCACATTTCCAACCTCTCTAAAATCGAGCACTGTAACCTTTGGAACTATCGTTCCTTTGAGAGCATGCTGCAAGAGCTCTGCCATTTGTTCCTCTGTGCCGACAGCAACGCCAGCGACTGTGAGTGCTACAAGTTGGGTCAGCCAGCCATCGTGGTTTGCCTCAAGGGACACAAAAATGCACTTACATCTAGCTGAACAGATTGTGGCAGAGAGGGGAATATTAAAGTCATTCCTCGGAAGACCGATTGTGACAATGATCCCCATATTTCGTACTAAATTTGGCGCTTGAACAAAAGCCTCTTGTGAACCGGTCACGACCAACACAGCCGAAGCTCCCTCCCCAGTAATTTCCCTCACCCTCTCGACAACATCCTCAGTCGCAAAGTCGATGAAATGCTCAGCACCACTCTCGACACTCAACTGTCGCCTCGCCTCCCCAGTATCGATGGCAATGACACGCATACCATATAGCCTGCTGGCGATCTGTATGCCCAAATGACCAAGTCCACCTCCAGATCCCGAGATGACTACCCAATCGCCCTTGGCCGCATACCCTTCGAGCTTGGCCACAGCGCCAGCCATGGTCAGGCCAGCACAGAGCAGAGGAGCAGCAACCTCACCAGAGAGGTTATCTGGTATTACTGTGACATATCTCGCATCGGCAATCATGTACTCTTGGAGAGTACCAGCGACATGACGTCCGGTGTTGAGTTGCTTGGGACAATTGTTGGGGAATCCTCTCTCACACGCTGTACAAGTCCCACAGGCGCTATAGAGCCATTTTACGCCGACTCTTTTGCCGAGCATACTCGCATCGACACCATCGCCAAGCTTGACGACAGTTCCTATACCTTCATGACCAACAATGGGATTATAGGGACCCCATCCTGAAAAGGCACGTATTTCTGAGCCACTACAACAAATCAGCGAGTGTAGCCAATTGACAGCAAGTGAAGCTACCAGATACCAGTAAAAGACAACTTGACCAGAATCTCATAAGCTGCAGGATTGCCAACTGGGATATCGGATTTAAACACGAAGCGTGCGTTATCGCCGGGATCTTCGATCAAGGCTGCAGTTTGGAGCGAGGGGATTGACGAGGTCATTTTGGAATGCCTTTGCTGGTGATTCGTTCTTAAGCGGCGCGGCCGGATTTAAGTGCCACTATAAAGGTCCCTGTGCTGACGATTTGGCGGGTTTAGCAGCCGAGCCAAGTGCCGCGCCGAAGATGCTTGCCGATGCAGATGCCGATGTCCACTTTGAGATGTACGCAAATGACAATTCGTCTTGATTAAAGAAAAAATGATATTCAATCATTCTTGTAAGTGAACGCTATCTCAGGTATGTCCAGCGATTGGCTTTGCTTCATACAACTCCTCAAGATACTTGATCTCATCATCAGTCAACGTCTTTCCTCTCGTACCAATAGCCTGATCAATCCTCGCAACACTGCTGAATCCAATAATCGGACTGGTGATACGCTGGTTGATCCAAGCCAGAGCAACATGCGCCATGGGCCACTCGTGCTTCTCAGCTAGCTCAACGACACGACCGACAATTTTCTGATCTACCTCAGATAATTCACCAGAACTGTTCTTCTCATCCTTACTTCTATCAGTAGATCCAAACTGCGCGGGAGGTCGAGCAAGGTGTCCCCTGCAGAGCGGTGCCCACGGAATGATGCCGACACCAGTATCGTTGCAGAAACGATTCATCTCACGCTCTTCCTCACGGTAGAGTAGATTGTAGTGGTTCTGCATGCTGATGAACTGCGTCCAGCCATTCTTTTCGGCGACGAACTGCATTCGGGCGAACTGTGTGGCCCACATACTGCTTGCTCCAATGTAGCGCACTTTGCCAGATTGGACAAGGTCGTGGAGCGCTTTCATGGTTTCTTCCAATGGCGTTGTATCATCAAATCGATGAATTTGTAAGAGATCGATGTAATCTGTATCGAGTCGTTTTAAAGATGCATTGACTTGGTTAAAGATTGCTGCGCGAGATAAGCCGTATTGATTCTGGTAATCCTTGGAAGCCTCGAACTCAGCCCTGTAGGTGATGTGTCGGGCCTCTGAGCGACGTGTCAGCACAATTCAGAAGGAATCGGTCGCTGTGCTTACCTGGCTCTTCCCCGACCGCCCAACGGCATTTACTGAGGATGATGACCTTGTGGCGAGGAATGTTGAATTTCTTCAACGCCTTACCAACAATCTCCTCGGATGCGCCGTTGCTGTAGGTATTGGCCGTGTCCCATGTATTGAGACCGCGGTCATATGCTGCCTTCAGAAGCTCCAAGGCCTAGAGACACAGTGTCAGCGCGAAACACGTTAGGGATACAGTCAGCGCACCTCATCTTCTCCAATGACCCAAGGAAGCGTCCTCTTATCTCCAAAGCTCATGCATCCAAAAACAGGCACGGAGATTCGCAGACCAGATTTGCCCAGGTTGCGATATTCGCACTTGGAGGCCTCGATGGATGCTTTGAGCTGGGTGGGGAGTTCTTTGGAAGACATGTTTATGGTGATGAAATCTGTTTCAGATGAACTGACGATGATGAATATGAAATTATGAAGGAGATAAGACGAAAATGATGGAATGGAATAAGAGATATATATATATGGCCTGATAGGCGGATAAATAGAGTGCGGTGTCATCATGCTGTTATACCCCGCGGCTGATTTTGCCTGGGGGAATAGTTGGAGGGCTGATGATGTATTATCAATTCGCTGGGTCTTTGGCAAGGTGTATGAAACCACTATGTATCAGTCGATAAATGTCAAACCAGTTAGTTATATTCCAGAAACATTGATTAACATGCTGGGTCATCTCATTTTGTTTTTGACTTGGCAATCGTCCTTTGTGGCAAGGCATGCAGCATCTAGTCGACTCCCAATACTAGCACCAAATCTTCAACACAAATGAGTGATCCATCACAAGATTGGTCCCCTCGCTTACGCTAGAACCTCTAATTCTTACAGCACTTTGTAGCGCCTTGGCACCCTCAGACCCCGTGCGGCGAAAGCGGCATCTTAACGCATGTTAACGGCAAACCGCTTAGCCTTTGCGCATAGCGCGACGTGAATCTGTGGGGGATAGTGGAGATGGCAGCCGGCAAATGGCTTCGGGTCTGGGGCTGGTGAAGATGGTTTTCAATGCGCAGCCTGTGACTCGAGCAACTCAACCTTGACATGAACATGGCCTTTCCCATCATTCTATCCTGACAAGACACATCTTTTTGATCCCTCACTTAGCAGGTATGCAGTCAACAAAACCTCCTCGGAAGCGGGTGTCGCGGGCGTGCAACTTGTGTCGGTCGCGAAAAGTGCGCTGCATCATTGAGAATCCTTCCGATCCTTGTGTCAATTGCAGACACAACGACAAGGTTTGCACATTCAAGCGACGACATGGCATAATGTGAGTTTATCTTCCGATGCATCCGTTGCTACTCCAAGCTCATCATTCTAGATCGTTGGCACCTCGAATACTGCCCAACCCTTCCACGCCCCGCTCTACTGAAGACTCCATCAACCAAGATTGCAATATCGAACAAGCTGGGCCATCACCAGAAACTTCATCCTACTTACAACCAGCGGCCTCCATCCCTTCCAATACATCACCATCCAATTCTTCCAGCTCTCCCCAATACTCTTCTCAATTACCAAAGCCATCATGTCATCCCGACTATGCTTTCCTCCAAGTCCCCGACACCAAGGATCTTCTCCCCCAAGACACCGCGTTTCTCGTCAGTCAAGGTTGTTTCATTGTACCACAACGAGCAGCACTGGACGATTTCCTGCGACAGTATTTCCTTCATGTGCATCCGATGCTTCCGGTATTAAATGAAAAGGATTTTTGGCTTTCTTACAATTCTGTGGATTCGGATGTCGAATATCAGATGCCAATGTTGGTATTACAAGGCCTGTTATTCATTTCTTCAGGTGTAAGTATTCCTTGAAGTATCAATTATTCTAGCTAATCGTGAAAAGTTTGTATCGTCAGAGACCATAAAAATGCTGGGTTTTGAAGATGTGCACCAGGCTAAGCTTGCATTTTATCGAAGAGCAAAGGTAACTTACCCATCTCATCGCACATCTCACCGCTGACATGAGCCAGCTTCTCTATGACTTTAGCTGCGAAAAGTCATGTATCGCCATCGCCCAAGCCTCACTCCTTCTCGCCCACACTCATCTCATCCCCCGCTGCATCGCCGGCAACAAACCCCTCGGCTCAATCTGGCTCGGCATCGCCATCTCCTACGCGCGCGTCGCTAAAGCACACTGCTACTCCTCACTACGACCCAGCAACGACATGGAAGTGGCCAAAGTACAAAAACTTCGAAATACCCTCAAGCGTCTATGGTGGTGCTGCATCATCTGCGACAGATTGCTTCCACTTACCTCGCGCCAGAGCATCAAGATCACACCTCTCAATTTTAGCTTCTCCGGCTGTTCAGTTCTAGGGAGTGCTGATTTATCCGATGAGTTATATAACTCTGATGTCTACGACTCGACAACAAAGACACTCCACGCCGAGCTGCTATCAAAATTGGTTGATCTCTGTGTTGTTCTCACAGACGTATTGACTGTTACTTCTGTGCTTTACAATAATCCGTCATGGATGTTATCCGGCAGAATGGAAGTTGCGAAAGATGCTAATATTTGTCAAATCGACCTTCGGAGATGGTATAACGCTTGGAATGAAACCAAAGCAACATTGGATGAAAGAATGGCTCAAGAGGGCTCTTCGGCGGAATCTATTATTCTATTCAAGAACCTCATTGAGATGTACTACTAGTGAGTTCACTCCTGACTCATGCCTTTGCATATACTGATACCAACAGTTCTGCGCGTCTATCCGTCTGCCATTACAACATCCTTCGCTCGAGTTTACTCCCCCCATCGCAATCAGACGTTCAGCTCCGCCGACATAGTGAGGATCTGCAAGGCTCAGCATCGCGCGTGACAGAATGTCTTCTCGAATTCGACCGTTTAGGCCTATCGCGCTGGCTCCCAATGACTGCGTGAGTCACTCCAGCCTTTTGAGTGCCTCCGACTAACCAGCTCTCAGCATTGGATGTACAGCATTCCCACTAGCCCTCCAGATGATCGACGTGGAACTTCTTCGTCCCAAGCAAAAGGCCACAGCATCTCATGACGGCATCACACTTACAGAAAAGCAACGACATGTTGACAACTTGTTGAAGCAGATGAAGGGCTACAAGAACAAGTACTACATCACGGACTGGGTCATGCGTGCCATACGTCACGTAGTTGAACTCGCAAGACAACGATCACCCACGCCAAACACCACCGAGGACGATTCATCTTCGCCAAGAAGTTGCCTTGACATGTTGAAGAACAGGCCTAGTTACTATCTTCGACTGGTCATGACCCTGGATATGAGTATCAGCAATGGCCGATTGCCAGACGAGTGCGATTTCCCTCCATCGTTAAGAAAGGCTGGTCGGGGCTTGAACGCAATATCTCATTCTTCCATGCCAATGACGGATGATATTTCAAAAGACCGCTTCTCCGCAATGAACAAACACCTGATTCCTCATAACTTGACAGATATACAAAGCGACAACGTCTCATCCGACTTACAACAGATACAGATGGAGGATACAAGAATGATTGACCAAGACTCTTTCTTCAACAACAAACAACCATTCCCAATCGACTTGACAGCAGCTCTCTGCGAAATAACAAATATCCCATCACTTGATTTTGGCAACATGCCTTTGCTGGACTCGACACATTTCAACGACTTAAGCGGTGTACCCTTTTGGCCGTATGATCTACTGGGCAGTCCGCCAGATGCTACAGGTCAAGTGGAGGAACTTAGTACAAACGATTTTATGCTTGCTGGATTGATGGAAGATCCGAATGAAAAGCCTGGATTTGGTGAAATTTCTAAAAATGGCGATGTAAGGTTTGGTCCATCTATGGACTCTTTTTAGCTAGGGATTATGTTGTTTGTCAGTTCAAAAATGTACAGAAGCACTTGTTTTGATGGCACATTCATTCCCTTCAGTGGTTGCTTTGAGCTATGATACCTGGTCACGTCTGGAGTAATTGGTTATTTACACATGAATATTTCTATGTTTCACAATTACCAGTTGACCAAGTCTTGTACCTTGATAGGCATACCGGACTTCATAGAGTGATTTGCCCCTACTCCCACCAGAACCGCATTACCCCCATCTCGGATATACGCAGCCCGCTTGAAGCTATCCGACTGATTACCCAGAATAACGTCCTTCAACAAGACGGGATCACCACCACCGTGGCCACCCTCCTGCTTCACTACGTCCACAACATAGGGCTTGTCAAACAGGGGATAGACAACAATCTTGGTCTGCTCAACTCCTCCTTGGATGTACTTTTCATCTTCCCCTTCAGAATCTTTTGTCACTGGGTCACCAAGAGGGTTGTAGCCGCTCTCGACGACGTTGATCTCAATTCGACCCTTGCTGCCATTAAAGACACAGCGGTAGCCTTCCCATGGGGCATAGGCGTATGTATTGTATGTCATAACCGCGCGATTCTTGTACTTGATAATCATTGAGAGGTTGTCTTCAATAGTGATACCCTCTGCAAAGCAGTTCCTGTCGCGGATATAGCCATCCTCGTGTTCAGCGTTAAGATACAACTTCTTCATACGCTCATTATCATCGAGCTGGAATGCAAAAGGATCATTCTTTGCATTCTCGTTGTTCTGATATCGCTCGCCGAGATTCTTCTCTCCTCGTCTCTCAGCATTCTCTTTGCCATAGAAACGAAGGTCGCCGAGACAGTAGACGAGTTCTGGTTCAGTGTTGAGCCAGAAGTGCACCAGGTCGAAGTGATGAATTGACTTGTGCATCTGAATACCGCCGCTGGTTTCCTTGTGGCGATGCCAGCGACGCATAAAGTCTGCTCCGTGGGCGCAATCGAGTATCCAGTCCATATGCACTGTTGAGATCTCGCCAATGACGCCAGAGTCGATGAGCTCTCGGACCTTTGTGTGATGGGGTGCGTAGCGGTAGTTGAAGAGCACGCGGACCTGTTTCCCGGTTCTCTTCTCCGCATCGATCATGGCCTGGAGCTTTTGCTCGTCAATGGTCATTGGCTTTTCTGTGATGGCATCACAACCCAACTCCATAGCACGAATGCAGTAATGATGATGGAAAAGATCAATTGTCGTAACAATAACAACATCTGCCTTTTGCTCCTGAACCATCTTGTCGAAATCGGTGTCCTTGTAAGTCTGAACCTTTTCACCGCCCAACTCGACAATATGGTCATTAGCCACATCCATACGAGTCTGGTTGGTGTCGCATATTCCCACCAACTTGGCTACATCCTTAAAGTCCTGGATGATAGCCTGGTAGTACATGGCTGAGCGAACGCCCATGCCAACAATGACATAGCGTTTGAATTGAGCTGCTTCTGAAGACATGATGAATAACTGATGAGAACGATGACGAACTGCATAAGACGAGGGTCAGCCAGAACTAAATACTCGAAAGGGAAAGCCGATGCCGGATTACTCAGATGATGCTGTCCAGCAATTACCCCGCTGGTGGCTCGGGGAAGCATATGCCGACAACTGTCACCATATGAGAGGTGGGGGAGTCTTGGCTGACTTGCAGATCGAACCTTATTGAGACAGGTTACGTTGGAGTATTCAGGATTCGTGGCATGCATCGTTTCGAACTGTGGATAATTTGGAGATTTGTTTCCACTTTGTACGTTATTCGGCTGCTACATCTGAACCCGATTGTTGGTTTGGGGGATCTACGGGCATTTTCTTGTTCTTGCGCAGTTTGGAATATCTTTCAGGAACTTTTCTGTGGATTCTCGACCGGGGCCTTCATGATATCTTGAGTTGAAGATCATCGGATTCCTGGTAAGTAGCCAGGCGCAACAACAGACAATATCTGAAATACGAGTTAAAGAATTGCATATTGCATGGTATCGCTGATCATCCAAGATGTAGCACGGCTCCTCTTCAGAAAACAAAGACAAACTCATCGTTCATCAAATCAGTCAAATCATCAAACGCATGATCACCAACCGTTGCATCCCTTGCATTTTCCACTTGCGGCCCCTCGCCTGCTCTCAGCTTCCGGAGACGATCCGCCTCTTCGGGCGAATACAAGCTATAATCTGTAATGACAGCATCCTTTCCTGCCAAGACACGTCGTCGGCTATGGTCGCGGTTGAGATATGAGAGGTACATGCTCGTAATGACGACTAGTACAATAATGGCGCAGTATAGCAGGAGATTCCAGTATAATCCTCGATGATACTCGGGCGCCTCTGATGGTTTATAAAGTAATGGACCGATGATGTTTCCAAGTGATTGGCTGATGAAAAGTGCTGATGAATTGCATTTGCCCTTGGTATCGCCGGCAGTGTTGGAAGACGCCCAAGAGTAAATTAGTGGAACTACAATCTGTCAGCTTGATCTTTACAAGGATATAAGGAGACATACTTATTCCTGGAAACACGGAAATCATATAGTATCCCCCTAACAGAGTATTTCTGGCTTCGGGTGTACGGGGTGTTGACAACATGATCATACAGCCCATGATCGGAAAAATGGCAAGGAATGCAATGACCGGGCCTTTTCTGTGGTATTTGGTCGCCACATAGGAGGCTCCAATAGTAGAGATAAGTTGCACGATGCCGAATGGCGCATTAAATAGAATGGCATTGAACGAGTCGAAGCCGAATGATTTGATAAGAAGAGGGCCGAAAGAACCAACACCACCTGAGGGAACCCTGAGAAAACCTAGTCAGTATAATATCATGGAACACTACCAGAGTAACTTACGAGATACAAAAGATAAGACCAAACCATAGCCAGGTCTTTACATCTCGAAGCGTCTCCCAAAAGTGGTCCCATCGCCACTGACGCGACATGACGCCAGTTTGGTTCATCCTCAGTCGCTCTATCGCGATAAGCTTATCATGCTTGTCAAGGAACTTGGCTTCGGCCGGGGAATCGGGCATCAATGAGAATAGCACGCTTGAGAAGCAGACGGTGATTATTCCGAAGACGACAAAGATTGTCTACTGTAGTCAGTAACAGCCAACGAGTAAGAGTATGGGCCTAAGCTCACCTGGTATGGCTTGAGTCCCAATGGCAACTGAGCCAGCCACCACGTAGCCAAACTCCCAAACTATGTTATGTCAGTCCTACCACTAAATATCTTCAACAATTGCACATACCACGCCTGTAACGCCGTTCATGGCATACCAATAAGACATCCTCAGAGGCTGTTCTCTCCTTCGCCAAAACATCTGGGTAATGGCCACGAAACTCGGTGCAATACTGGCCTCAAAAGCCCCAAGCCAGAAACGAGCAAAAAGCAGACTGCGAAACGTGTGCGCTGCAGCCATGAATGTCAATGTGAGACCCCACAGCGTAACCATGCAGCTGGTGAATTTTCCGATTGGAAGTTTGACAAGCAGCCAGGCGAGGGGAAATTGCGCCAGAAGCTGCGCAACGTAAACGATAGAGCTTAGCCATGAGAATTGGTTGCCCTCAAGGCCGGTGTCTTCGATCAGGCCGAAGATCGAGGCATATGCAATAGTCGCCTTATCAAGGCCTGAACAATGTTAGCAAGGATAAATCTTCATGAGGAAAGGTGACTCTCACCCTGGAGGAAATAAACTGCCAGCATCAACGGCAAAACAACCATATCGATGCGCCTCAGCACACGAGCATCATCTTCGGGAGTGACTTTGATGCGTCGCTCAGGCGAAACTCCGAGTCTCCTCATCAAATCCGCTGCGGCACCTCCACTCCCATCATCATGGCTTCTGCCGCGTGCATCAGCCGACTCTTCACCGTCTACGAGGTCCAAGAGAGCGTGACGGTCTTGAGATGACGCGCCCGGATCTGGAGTGGAGCCCCGACGGCCCCGACCTTCAGTGTGCATTATCACGATTGAGATTAATATCAATTAAGTAAGATCGTATGAGGAATGAGAATAAATCAGAGCGAGTGTGATACGGCTGAGGACAGGTTTTTGTTCCGCTACGATCCTTGGGGTGGCTTGTTAAGGGATGACTGCTAATCCTGGCCAATCAAGGATGTTGGTGGTCAACTTGATACATCTTAGATAAGCACGTGTCTTGACTAGTCGAGTACAGGGTAGCTACAGTGGCAGTGAGAATAGGAACGATAGTCATCATGAGAACACGCGCATTCCGTGGACTGTCTTGTGCTCGCCAAAAATTGTTCTTTATTTACAATGCGTAGGCTTATCAGACAATGATATAGATCAAAAGATAATCGACTGGCTGTTGGAGTACCAGTGTTGAACAGTACGGTTACCCAAGCTTTTCGAAAAATAAAATCGAAAATTAGCTTCTCCATCTACAGGTTTGTGTTTTTGTAATACGCGAAATCTTTCGCCACGATTCGCAAGACCATAAGAGAAGCTCGGAATTTATCCATGTTGTGATACCCATACTCACCCAAGAACTCCCAACACCACGCAGTTATAGCATCATAGCATCCCATAACCTGTCTCGACACGTGGATCACGATGCTACGTCATCCGCCACCCCCACTTGTAATCTTGATAAAATAACCAGGTTTCCATGCCAAACTTTCTTTTGCACAAGCCACATCTAAAATAATTCTATCTTATCTTTACCTTCTATCACTTCCCCATATCACCCGTTCTCATGACCGAAGCACTAGGATCAATATTCTCCGGCGCAATACCAAGCCAATTCATGGGTGGAAATCAGGACAAGGGCGAGGGCCCTAGCGAAAGCTCCTCAAACACCAAAGAACGCATCGTCAAGGAGATCCAGTCCCGCGTCGAAGAAGCAAAAGGTCTACAGGAGAAGTCTATAGAACTCCATGAAAAAGCCGACAAGGAGGAAAATCCTGAGGAGGCGGAGAATATACGGCATGAAGCACGTGAAATCGACAAGAAAGCAGCCAAGCTCATGAAAACTGCTGAGAGGCTGGAAAAAGGATGGTTGCAAGGTGGAGCAATGGGAACAGGCATAGGTGCTGGAGTTGCAAGTGGCCTTGGGATGGGCGTTGGAGCGCTGCTGACTGGCGTCGTGGCGATTCCTACTGCTGGCCTGGGACTGCTTATAGGAGCTGGTACGGGACTAGCTCATGGGTCTTGGGTTAAGTTTACAGATGCTTTTACGAAGGATGAGGCGGAATCAATTGTGAATGAGGCAGAGGAGGAGGCTGAGAAGGTTGCTAAGGGCTGAACTCATTGCGGGTTGTATCTTGTAACCTTAATCTATCTTGAAGGGATATTCATAAGGTCAGCTTAAGTCGAGTTGCATCATTATTTCGCATCATCTATTAATCTCAGTTGTGGTAGCTATCGGTGGATTGTGGAGGAGATCCCGTATCAGTTAGCTAGAATTGTCTTTCACCATGAATGAAATAATTGAAACTGAGATATGCTGTGATGTCTACAGATTCTCTGCGTTACATTACCGGGGTGTATTATGGTATTTCATATAGTATCTAGGCTTGACGAAAGGATTTAAAGTGGCCTGACAAGGTACATCATTCATGGACAGCAAAACGAAAGAGCGCAATCATGCGACTGTGAACATAAACCACTGATCCCATGTATGATCCCTTTAGCGTTGATATATACTAAAATGCTCTTTCCATATATGGGTACCCGAACATGAAGGTTCAAGTGTATCCGTACGCCATGAAATTAGCTTGATAGTTGCTCCAAGGCTTACACCCCACGCTATGTTCATATTAACATACATTGCGCTCCCAGGCTAAAGTGAGCTTCTGTGGCACTGGCAACTCACAAAATATTGAGTCTTATTTTTATATCTATGATGAAGCCCCCACCTAGTTTAATACATTTTAAAAAGCCTTGATTAATCCTATCTTGCATTTCGACTGTTGAGTACCAGCTAGTCACAGTAAACAGTGGCCATAGTGTAAACGTACCACAACACCTTCTTGCCCATGAACGCAGGAAGATAATAACCAACATTTGTCACTTCACCTAAAAGGAGTTTCCTGTACTGAAGAATGTACCATTAAAAAGTAATTTACATCATCAATCCCTGGATGAGGCTACTCCCAAGAGACAGGATCCATTCTTCAGCCCAATCCGGCATTCAGGTTCCAGATTGATAATTCTAGTCATAAATCTCGCTCAAAAGGACTCGTGGTTCACGGAAAGCAACAAGTCCAAAAACGTTGCGCATAGCCTCCTTCTCCTGATTGGTTGCACCTTCGTGTTCATGGATTGGATAGTATGTTTCGTGGAGTATTTCAGGCAGTTTCTGCAATGTTGTCAAAACCGCTTGTTCGGTCGAAGATTCCCACAGTGAGTCTAAATGATAGAGTACATGGCAGAACCTACACAGCCATTAGCACATCAAAATAGTTTCGATGGATGATAATTAAACGAACCCTCTGCTTGATCCATTCAACAGCCTTTTCACCATCTCCCGCTTACATACGAGACTCTCAATTTTCAGTCCCGGATTGAATCCTGATCTCTATAGTGTTTTCTAACCAGATCCTTACAAAGGCGTTCTGTTTTTCTGGTAAAATAGAGAAGTTCCATAAAGGAGGATGAACAGAATGTAGCACAAATCCGTATTCGTTTCGACTCAGTAATGCAATCGAGACGTGGCTCATATTGCCGGTGCAGGCTAAAGCATTAAGCATCTCAGCTTCCTGGCCCACACATTCATTCAAGCCATCAATGATGATCGAAACCCGATCGAAATAATTTGTGATGTGTTGAAGAATAGATATCATGAGTTCAACTGAAGGGGTTGTGGCGATGGAACCGGTTTTGAGTGGGTAGAGACGCTTGTAGTATCGCTGCAGACATTCGTATGCTTCGTTATTCTGGACTGCTAGTTGCGCGGCCAGTGTACCAAGTATATACACCGGCGACTGAGTTCGAGCATCCCCGACGCTGCAATAGAAATATGCCACGCCTGTTCCGTCTGTTCGGCGACGGATTGCTTCTTGCACAAGACTGCCGGCGAACATCGACTTCCCGCACCCGACCGGGCCGTAAACTGCCAGCCTCGCACCCGGATTATCAAGCCAATCGCAAACCCCGGGTAAGTCGAATGCATCATCATGAGACCCCTCCTCAATTTCAGCCAGGCTCTTGTGTAAACGGGGCTCGGGATCAACTGGCATGAAGGATCTGATGACAACTTGTTTAAAGTATGGGTCCACCAGCTGAGTATCATGGAGGATGTTTTGAATGCCAATAGATATACTTTGGATTCCATTACTGGCCTGTGTGATCGACGTTTCCAACCGACTCAGCCGCGGAAGTTCAGAAAGTATCAGGGACACGCTGTCTATGCCTAGACTCAGGCCAATGTTTCCTTTTTGTCGTGCAAGGCTGTTGAGTAGGTCCCTCGTCTCTGTAGCGGTGAATGGCCATTTGAGTTTCCGCAATAGTCTTCGGATTTTGCTCCTCTCGAAGTCTTCTTGAGCTTTACTCAAACTATCCTCAAGATGTTGAAGAGTTTCCTGGCAGACAATGACGTAGGTCAGATCAAAAGTTGTTGCGACGGGTGTCGCTTCGAGTTTAAAAGCGAGAGCTGATAAAGCCCGTAGTAAGTCACGAATAGCTTTGATCTCGTCAGCAAGATCCCGAACGTCTTGTTGAGCGTTACCTGCAGCCTTTGCGTATTTGTAGATGCGCGTAAAGACAAGGTCTGCAAGAGATATTATGCCAGCGACACTCGCGGTGATTGAAAGAGGGTCTGTCATAGTGAGTGGCAGGTGGTAGTGGTGTCAATGAGAAATCAAAGTCATCATAGGTATGTGTTGAAAATATTGAGATGGGGAGGATTGGAAAAGTAGACTGGTCTGCCGCGGTGGCAGTGACCTTAACTGGTCTCCTGCATGCAAGGCAGAATTACAGAAAAGCTCAGACGTGGCAAAGCCGGCCACATTTTCTGATCATTGTAGGCAGATTAGTAGGCGGCTCCGAGGAAGTAGACGATCTATTTTCCAAGAGAATTACCATTATCCGTACTCCCTCGTTCAGTATCTCCGTCCTTGGGGTAGTCTGGACAGAATAAGCCGTCTGTATTATAGACATACAAAAGCTAAAGCTTTCAATGTGAGGGGCCTTTTGGTTTGACCTCAGTGACAAGAACCCCATAAAAGGCATCTATTGGTGCTGAGACCACCACCAATTGGGCTGTGTAGAGCTTTGAGTGGGGTATGTGTTAAGTACCTGCGAGGATTGTACACCCAACACGTACGGGGGACACCGTACCCTCACTCTCCATTATCCAACTTTGTCGCGTCAATACCAGAGACAACAAATGCCGAAGCAGCAAGTAAGTAAGAGAAAATGAAGCAAAACCCGAACCAAGATGGATTTACAGGGGTATCGTCAGCCGGGGCCTCACAAGGCAGGGCTCCGACGCAGTCTGACCTAATGAGCGCCTTTGACCAACTTGTTAAAAATGGCCTGATACAATACGACTACTCTTTCTCGACGGAAACCAAAATTATCAATGGAATTCGTGTGAGCTCCCTCTTATATATGAACTCATGTCTCGGAACTGATTCCCGCACTCAAGTTCGAATTCCGCATCTCCAAGGCATTAGAGCATAAACCTACATATGTACATAAAGCTGTTGCCTTACAGAGCCTTATCAACGATAAGCCAAGGCCAGGCAGCGACATTGTAACTCACGATACCGAGATATGTAATCTGGGTGCTACTCACTTTCTCGCCTTCAACGGGTTCTCATCTTATCGCCCTCATTATCTGATCCTCACTACCGATGGGTACCGGAGACAACACGAGCCATTAGATATTGAGGATTTCCGCGCAATCCACGCGTTCTTGGATATACATGACGGCGAGCAGCTCGTATTCTTCAATTGCAAAGCTGAAGCGGGTTGCAGCAGAGATCATAAGCATCTTCAAGCCATCCCCAAAACATCTTTCGATGGACAACCATGGTTTAATCTGGACCATTGTGGAGATTCTCTCCCGTTTACTTACCATGAGGCAAAATTCGCGCAAGACCTAGGCCCAGAAGCCAGTTTCAAGTTGTACAAGGAGGGCTTACAGCACGTCGAATGTTCCCTGGGCCAAAAGACCACCGAAGATGAGGGTGCACCGCCCCATAACATGATCATGGACAGGGGCAGAATGGTGGTCATTCCAAGGCGCGCGGCTGGCATTTGTGCGTTAGGCGCCAACTCGTGTGGTATGCTGGGGATGATTTGGGTTCAAAGTGAAGAGGCTATGCATAAATGGCTTGAGGCAGGGCCTGACAATATTCTTACCGCGGGAGGTATGCCGAAGCCGAAAAATGGCTAACCTGATGTATGTCTCATTGTCTTTGAGTCACACGCGGCCTGGAGAGGGAGAAGCGCAGGTATGCAGGTGAATAGAGAGCCTGAGTTCTGGGTTTGTACGGACATTGGTGTCACTGCAGGATTACGTGAGATATCCTGTTTTAGCATGGATGTCAAATTTGAGGCCCCCCATCGACCAAGCCATACTGATTGATGGCGGATAGCGGGTTAAGTTCTTGGCTGCTACCAGATACCCGCCAGTGGGGTACTGGAGATGTTTATTTGTAAGTGAAAAATAAGACCAACCTATTTACAATCTCTTTGCAAAAGAAACATGGAAGTGAGGTAGAGCGGGCGGCACCACACCAAGCACTGTTTGCTTGATGGCGGAAAGCTGATCAACTGCCTGAACGCCATTATTTCTCAACCAATGGTATTATCGACGATGGACACCCGACAAGTTGAAAACGAGGCGGAGCGTGTCGCAAGATATGTGTGTAACCTGCACTATTGAATGTGTGAAACCTTTAATATTGAACTGAGTGCACAGCTAAAGCACAGCGGGGTATGAAGCATAGCCTGATGTAAGGTGGACTTTATAACGGCGTTCAATCTCTGTCATCTGACTTGGCAATGTGAGAGAAATATTCATTTTATAGCTGTGAAAGTTCAACATGTTATCCTTGCCCCTCCACACTATACCAAGCGACCTCAACGTCGACCTAATCTCTCAAAATACCGGAGACTCTAGATGGGAAAAGGCGAGTATGAGTATGAAAAAGGGCAATTTCACTCAGATTGAGACACGAGAAGTGTTCCGAAACCAATCAACCACTTCAACGTCGGCAGATGAGCGGATGGATCTTGATCTCGACGAAACCTCTACCTTCAATCTCTCTATGCATCCGGGATTTAACACTTACCGACGAGATATCCTTGACAATGAAGCAAACTTCCTGCCAACCTCGAGAGTAGATGTCATGACGGTTTTGGGGTCCGACAGTGCACTGGGTATAGTCTATACGCTTCTTGCGCCAGTCGGTCATTGTATACTGACGCTTGTGTCAGAATTTCACAGTGATCAAAATGACGCACAAGTTGACGCAATAATCAATGTACGCAGTTGTCAAGAGATCTAGCAGTATTCCGCTTACCAGTCAAGAACCTCAACTCAAACATCGATAGTCCGGCTATGATGGTTATGTATGCAAAAATATCCTTCCAAAACCATTCTTCCTACTTATACTTGGACATCTAGATGTATCAAACTCGAAGCGAACCCCGATGCCACCTTTGAGCAGACATCATGGATTTCAAAAACGCTTGTTGCGAGCCTCTTCCACCACTATGACATCCACAGCGGCTTCCTGCTCGACCTCATAGGACGTCCGAACTACTGGTCTGCGGTATCCCAGGTCAAATTAGACGTCAAGTACAAGAAGGACGTGTTTGGTAAGCGTATAATTCCCCACACGAGTGTATCTATGACTGAGACTTTGGGGTAGAGTTCTTCTGTCAACACCCACGATGGCATCAAAAAGGCCGGTACGACAAGGAAAAGAGTGCCATGCAGGGGAATAGAGCACCATGTTCTCTATACATGACGTACAATACAGCTACCGACACAACGGTGTATCTCGTTGTGGCTCCAGATGATGGCATTTGGTTTTCTTTTGTAGACATGATGCGGCTTGCCAGTGCTGAAAATGGCGACACTTTGATTTCAGGACGTGAGCTGGCAACGAGTCCTTTCCTTGTACATTCGATGATGTCCAATATTGCTTTTGAACAGGCCACTATCTACACTGCTGACGCACGGGTTCGACTAATGACTGAAGTAATTATCCAAACCTTGACCATACACTGCTAGGATGAATGCTAATACGGGTTGCAGCTGCAAAATGTCAACGACTATTCCGACAGTTTGGACTCGATGGGAGCGGAAAGCCAAAATCTTTATGGATTCGAGACGAGGCGGACATTATCTTACATCACGCGACAGCTACATAATGTATCACAAATGATTAATACAGGGTTAGGGAGTTCAAGTTCGGCTGTCAAGCTCAGCGCCAAACTGCTCCAGGTCCACGAGGAGTTTTGCCGACGTACTGGCCGAGGGTCACCTGGCATAGCCGTCAGTCGTACGCACACAGCAATTCAATACGTACATGATGCGTACCTGTATCAACAAAGTTGGCTTGAGCAGTACAAAACACGAAAAGAAACGGCCATGAATCTTGTGGGTTGATCTATCTCAGACACAAAAAGGTCTAACAACTGAGTAGGTGTTCAACATGGTCACTCAAGGCGACAGTTCCATTACACTCAACACCTCCCAGCAAATGTCCCAAGACAGCGCTTCTATACATGCCCTTACAGTTCTCGCTATGATCTTCCTTCCAGGTACTTTTACAGCTGTATGCCCGACTACCGATACTAACTCGGACCGATATGCTAACGGTATTAGACATTATTCTCCTGCGTTGCATTTCGTGCTAGTGATTCAGGTTCGATCGAAGTCACAGGGTGGCTATTGCCGTTTGTATTGGTAGCTATGACTTTAACCATTACCGTGCTTATAATTTGGTATGCCCGTGAGGGAATCAGCAATTATTGTCACGTATTGACACTAAGTCTGAAACGTCACGTAATGAAAAAGCGAAGGCATACCAAGGAGACTCACATAGTATAGTGGTTTTATCTTGTAATTAGTAGTCCAGGCCATTCTAGGGCTGTTATTAGTAAACCCTAAAGTAATCTCACTGACCTCTAGAGTATATATGCTTTTTCCATTTCGAACACCGGCTCGTCCAATGCCGCCTGGTAGATCTTCCTTCCAAGAGAAAGCTGCTGACGCTCGAGATATCACATACGCCTCGACAATATATACGCACGATGAATGAATATGGTCTAAGAATGAATTCGACTTGAGGGCGGATACACCCTCAAAAATGAACACAACTTGACAAATTGATAACCCAAAGTTCAGAAAGAGAACTACGCTGATTATAGGTATATAAACCAGCATTACCTCAATTCAGAATATCTCGCCATCAACTAACGCTCAACAGTTCTGAATACCATCGAGACCGTTTCTTCAATTTCACACTGAAAAATGCCTTCTCTAAACTCTTTAAATCTTAAAGGACGTATTTCTCTCAGTACAGCGGCCGTCTTCACTCAAGGTATCATTGCATTTGTGATCAATTCCTACAGTGGACGAGACTGCACTGGCCATGAGATGGGCATCGTTGCCGAGGGCAGCCTAGGCTGTAGTGCTAAGAATCAGCGATTTCAGTCCTACAGGGAAAATGGATGGGGGCTGAGTAATGGGCAGAGAATTGCATTTTATGCTCAGCCCAGTTGCTCTGTAGACTCATTCATCTATGACATCTTCTCTCGTAATGGAGATTGCTTCCACTCCAAGGTGTGCTACAACATTGACTGACATTCGAGTGTCAAGTATGCTCGGGGTGTAAAACTCTATTGGACTGGTATGTTGACGCTTCTGCTCTAACGGATCGACCAATCATGTTTCTAACTTGGGACTTGGGAAGATTACATCGTCCGACCAAACTTCTTCTCACCTCGCTGGAGCACAGGATTGGTAGTCGCAACGTCGAGTGCCAGAAGAATGGATGGCCCCGCGAAACACTCACTCATTACTCTACTAAGGATCTGATTGTTGGAGCGGGGCTACTCCTCAGCTTATTTACATTCCACTCAATCATTACTCTCCCTTTATTACTCGACTTGAAGTTAACCTTATTGAATATCCCTTACTCACCCTTTGTCTACACTCATTTCATCAACATAACATCAATAGAATCAAAGAATTACTGTTCCATCTTTGCATACAACAATCTCAGTCTTGTCATTTTTTTTTCATTTTCATCAGCTACATCATCCAAAAAAAATGATCTAGGTGAGGGGTCACTCTCCTGTTACAACATGGTGCGGAATCGTCCCGCTAAGGAGGCGATAAACCGACGTCCCACGGCGCATTATGCAATTCGGTCTTAGTGTTAATAAAACCAATGTGATCCGCCGTTGAAGCAAGCTAGGATTACATCCCGGCACGGTACGACATAATGTGGGGTCCGTGGTATTATTCCCTCAACTCAAATTACTGATGGGGATCAGATAAGATTTCGACAGGTCTGATAATGTCTTCCCCCGTCTCGCTGACAAAAAGTTGTCCGACCCTGCTGCGGAACAAACTCAAAAGGGACTAACTCATGAACTCAAACACCGTCTTCTTACCTATCTAGTGCCTTGGCAATTGGAACATGTTGGACCCGTTTACTCAATTGCAAGCTTAAAGACAAGGTTATGGGGGAAGGTTCAGTGCCAAGACTCACTATCAATCAGCTTTTGTACATCGTCTTTACTCTACGCAGAAGTGATCGTCGTGTTATGCAGATGTCGTGTGCAAGCAATCGCTTTAGGCATAAGTGCCGTTAGAGATTTCTGGACGTATAAAATACTGCTATCCCACCCTTTTGAGGGAATTCAAGTAATGCGCTATCTTACTACAACAGACCAACATGGCGGATATTTCACGACGCGAAAATGAGCCTGTGGAAGATGAAGCGGCGAGACCGAGAGCAGCTAACGAAGCTCTTCGGAAGCTATGGACTACACAGACACTCGGAGTCGCTATCGGATGGTGGGTCACGCCAATCAATTGATACCTGAGCCGGGCTGACAATCGCAGTCTTCTACTGATGAACTTCTTCATGAATTTGACGGTCTACACGCAAAATGTCTACGAGCCTTATGCGACGAGCCACTTCGACGGACATTCTCTTTTGACGACTGGGTCCATTATTGCCGGCATTGTCAGAATCGTGTCTTATCCTCTCTTGGCCAAGCTCGCGAACGTGAGTTTTCTCCGTTTAATATTCTTAGAATATACTCTAATCACTCTTGGTAGCACTTTGGCCGACCCCAAGGTTTCGCCGGTGGAGCCTTGTCCATGGCCATTGGCAATGCTATGTACGCATCGTGTCGTAACGTCGACACTTTTCTAGCAGGTACCATCTTTGACGCATTCGGTGATTCGTGGTGGAACATTGTTCAGCAAATCTTCGTCGCCGACATCACGTCTCTCGTCAATCGCGGTATCCTCTTCACCCTTCCCGAATCCCTCTCGGCCATTCCGACTTTGTACGGTGGAACATACCTCGGCGAACACATCCTCACCACATCGTCTTGGAGATGGGGATACGGCATGTGGGCAATTGTGCTGCCAGTAACAGCCATTCCTACCATCGGCATCATGATCTGGATGAACCATCGCGCCAAGCGTGTTGGACTGGTCAGTGAGAAAGTCTCTTTCATGCAAGGTGCCTCACCTGGGCCATTTGGCCAGGTCAAGCATGCTGCTACAAAGCTTGATCTGATAGGCTCACTACTGTTGATTGCCGGTTTGGCCATGACGCTACTTCCTATGACTATTGCAGGCCGAAACAACACCGACAGATGGAGCAGACCTTCGAGTATTGTCCTGATCATCATCGGTGTTCTCACATTCGCCGCCTTTTTGGTCTGGGATGGCAAGTTCGCGTCCAATCCTGTCATTCCCTATCGAACAATTCGCGAGCGCAACGTCATTATCGCTTGCGCATCGGTCATCATAATTGCCATGTCAGATAGCATTTATCGACCATTCCTCTCCAGCTTCCTCCAAGTTGCAGGCCACTATTCCCCCGGAGCTGCCACCCGCGTTGACAATGCTCAACGAGTGGCGTACAATATCGGGGCTTTGTTCTGTGGACTTTGTTTAAAATTCATCAAGAACACAAAACCCACTATCATACTCGGAGCAGTTTTGATCATTCTAGCTGCGGGACTGCCTATCTATCTGACCAATATTTCCGGTACCCACATTGCTAGCGAGCCCGCCTTCATCACTGCCAAGTCACTTCTCGGAGTCGGCCGTGGCTTTGCTCAGGTATCGTTGCAAGTCTCCCTCCAAGCTGTCATGGAGTACGAACAAGTCGCTATCGCGACCGCCGTGTACCTCTCATCTGTAGGACTTGGTTCCAACCTCGGTGTCACTATCAGTGGTGCCATCTGGAACTCTCTCCTGCCTCGTAAGCTTGTTGCCTATTTCGGCGAAGAAGATGGCCGCAAGATCTTTGGATCCATCGTTGTCGCACGGGAATACAAGGTTGGCACCGCCGAGAGAAATGCAATTGATGAATGCTACCGTCAGACGCAACAGACTCTTGCCATCGGGTCGGTTTGTGTTTCCGGTGCACTCTTGGTCCTTGTCTATTTCACCAACAACGTAAAGCTTGAAGCTGAAGACGAAAAGAGGGCGGCACAGGCAGACGAGGAACTTGCATGGGCTATCAAACAGAAGGAGACTCAGGATGATGCGCCCGTCGAGCTTGAGGATGGAAAACGTCGATAAAATCACCAGAAGAATGAGGGGCATCAGCCAAGCAAAGCCTTATGCTACAAACGGCAGTCCAATATTGGATGGCTGAATAAGCTATGGCTGGAGAGTATGAAGTCATGATACCAGACGTTCATGAGGGTTATAGATCATGGTTTGGGCGTATTAAGGCTGCTGGAGTAAGATAATGGCGTCGAGAATGGACATGCTTTGTCTCTTGGAAGTCGGTTTTAAAATAGAAACAATCGTGTAATGGTTCGAATGATAGTACTCGCCCATTGAGATCAACACGACTAAAGTTAGCGCGATGCCTCAAGAACTATATACAGCACGCAAGCCCAGAAAGACGTCTGGTCGAGAGTCAAAAGGGTTCTTCGACCAATCTGGGATCTGAGGATGCAATGGGTTAGAATTGAGATATATTTATAGCACCGGGGATAGCAGCTGGAGACGAGTGAGAACTTAATCAAAGCTAATCGCCAATAGCGACCAATCACTGCATTGAGCCTGTACACGGTGCGATAAGATATGCTTTAAGTGGAGGTCAAAAATCCCTTAGTCGACTTGAAGGATTTGACATCCTGGAACTATATCAGGTGAAATCGGCCCGTACTCCTTACTGCGCATCCATGAATCACTGACTTCAGATCTTCCTCCTCTGCAGCTTTTGCTTCTTTTCTTTTCACTTCGATTGCGCGGCCCAAAGTCAAGCGCCGACCTTTCTTGTAAAAACAATGGTCATTCAAGCCTCCTCTGGTAATGTCTCCATCCGCTGTCTCAACCTTCGGCTGCAAGCTTTGAACCGTGATCCGCGTAGCCTACCCTGCAGCGATGAGGAGAGCGATTCATTCTCGACAAAAGATCAAAGCTAAGATACCAGCGACTAGATGTAGGAGTTTAAACAAACCGCGACCCGAACAACGCTTCTTTTTGGATAGCTGCCGATATCGTTGCAACCGTTCTCATCATTGTTTTAACCCACTACCAGGTGTCTACATACAAAGCCATCTTTAATAACAAAACCCTCAAGCACATCTAACTGAGCTTCGCAGCATTTCATTTTACAGTTACTTGGCTTGTCTCGTGCGTAACTTATCGGGATCAATTTCGCGTTTTCGCGTCTAAGCATGTATCCTACAAAGACATGCTTCCACTCAGCGTGGCCATGACACTGAACGTCATTTTCCCCAATCTTCACCTTGCATACTCAACCATTACCTTCTGTCAAATCGTCCGTACCTTGTTTACTCCGAGTGAGAGGATTTTTAGTTATACATTATACATAGTTTCTAATCTTGCTTAGCAGCTTCCACACTCGTCATCACTTGTTTGAGTGTCGCTATGGTATCTTACTATGACTCAAGACCATGGAGTGATACCAATGTTAAGACAACTTCGAGGACCAGAATTGTTTTTGCGTTGATAGGCGTATTTTTCCCGTCACTCCATACAGTCTGGATTGCCGCCTTTCGGAAGAAACTTAATCTTTCAAGCATGCAGTTACTGCACAATCAGGCTCCCCTGTCTGCTTTTCTTCTGCTCTATTCTATCCCTTGGATTGACAGTTTCCCTGTCGTCATTGACGTTAGCGCCAATCACTGGGTACTCATCCCATTGGTGTGTTGACCCCCCACCAAACTGTGCTGGCACTGATTACTCCAGTCTGAATTTATGGCGATGTTGATTGATATCTCCCGATTGTTTATCATTGCGACACCCGGCCTTGTTATCAGCCCAGTAGTCGGTCACAGTAAAACGTGCACAATAGTAGTCCTCAGTTGGGTAGTCTCGAGTCGAGTTGTGACCGACCTGTCTGTTGTTGGTCTGCTAACCGCACTAGCAGGGACTGGGAGCTAAGTAAACCGTACAGCTTTCCGAGCCCTGGCTGATCTGACCCAGCCACCGTATTTCTTAACTACTAGTGGACAAGGGCAGCGCGCGTCATTATCTACTGACAGTTAGATCACAGTTATCAAAACTTCTTAGCGGATAAGCGTAGGATTATACGATCTGTCTCCACAGCCCCATTGTAGGTTGTTGAGATGATTCGACAGGAATAGAATTAGGCGCCGATGATCACAGCAAGAGCATCAGTCACGGTGGCTTTCACATCTGTTGTGTCTAACACGTCACTAATATGAATGTAATTCTGATTGTAACTACAGTGGCACACGTGACTATGACACTGTTTCTTGTTTAGAAAGGAATTTCAAAGGAAGTTCATTGATAGTAGATTTTTGTCTGCTAATGGCGGAAACTCTCTGTTTCAGCTGTTACAGTGTTCGGCCGGGAAGCCGACTAATTTTAAAATTAGGTGGAACAGGCGCGTAGCGTCGAGGCCGAGCTACCGGAAATAAAGAAATTAAGCTGCCAAGCCAAACAAAAATCGACAGTTTCTTTCTAGCTGCCTGAGCTAGATGCACAGGGTAATTTGAACACCCATGCTGGCGCGTATCATCTGTTACCGGAAACTGTAAAGCTCATGTTGAAAACACAAAGCTGCCTCCTCAGCAGCTAACCACTTGCCGCATGGTCAGAAAGCAGAACGTCCACCATATAACCCGTCCTCGTCGCAACCACGCGGGTATCTTCCCTTATCGTCCTTGAAATTATTTCTCCTACCAGTCACTCATTTGGATAATCAAAATATTTTTGATATCGTTACATTCATTACTATGATTTTCCCCCAATTCATCGCGGGCGCTATCGCCCTCTCCATCGGTGTCAATGCCAGTCCTTGTCGCCCTGTGTTGCATTCTTCTGCTTTTACCACATCTTCTGCTGTTACCACATCTTCTGCTGTTACCACATCTTCTGCTGGTACCACCACCACTGACAGCTCATTCGCCACTTCTAACCTTCTCACGACCTCTGCTCTCGATTTCACCACCGATCTCACCACCTTCCTTACTTTGACCGGGACAACTACGGCTGAGGACACCACCACTGCCG